>JAOXYF010020893.1:0-21285 GCA_028565775.1 Sternarchorhynchus goeldii
AAGTATCCCTAAGCACCTTTGTAAGTCGCTCTGGATAAGAGCGTCTGCTAAATGCCATAAATGTAAATGTAAATGTAAATCTGAGGAAGGCCCAAGTGTTTGTTTTTTAGTTCTCTCTTTCTGTGCCAACTGCGAGAGAAGGCCGCAGTAATGGTACGGCAAACTCCAAGATCCGTTTTTTGCTTTTGACCTTGCTGGAAACAGCGAGGTTGAGATTATGGCTGAAAATGTTTAACCACTGCTAATGCAGGAACTTGATAGCGGCTACAACGTTGGCTCCATTATCCGTAGTTATTGCTGCGAGCTTATTCTCCTCCAAATGGCATTCTCGGAGCGCATCGCCAAGCGCATCAGCAATGTTGGTAGCGGTGTGACTTTCCTTAAAAAAGGTTGTTTCGAGACATTTAGACTGTAATCTCCAATCGGGTGTGATGAAGTGGGCTGTCAAGGACATGTATGGTGTCATATTCACTGACGACCACATATCTGTTGTCAACGAATTGTCTGCCTTCGACATCAGCACCTGAACCTCTTGTCGAACTTTGTTGTACAAGTCAGGAATTTCTGTTTTAGAAAAGAATTTCCTACCAGGTAACTCGTACTGACAATCAAGTGTTTTATTCATGTTTCTCAATTACGTTTTTTCGACTGTATGGAATGATACCATTTCTTTAGCGAGATAATTTGTCACCGCTAACGTGCACGCCTTCCATCGTGCAATGTCTCTTTTGTATTTAGCGGATTTGGCGAAAGCTCTAGTTAAAGTTTGTGATAACTGATTAGGAGCTTTTCTCACAGCTACGTGGTTCTTGAAAGTCAATGTGTGTGTGGAAATTGAAGGGTGCTTAGTTTTAAGATAAGAATGCATGTTTCCATTTTTGGCGGAGACTTTTGGTAGGTAAATCTTACATACTGGTTCATCTAGGTATGCTGGCTCTCCCTTTTCATTTGGAACGAATCCAAAATGCTGCCAAACTGCAGTAGTGGTGTTTTTCTTTGGAACTAGCTGGCTTAACTGGTAGCTAGCGCTCGCCATTGTAGCTTTCTTCTTTTTCTCTCCTCAGTGAGAACCCCCACAACCAATCAGTGAGCTCCAACTGCTTACCCCTCCCACTGCTATTTTATTATGGCTGCGCAGAATGTCTTTTTTTTTATTGGTAAAACATAAACAAAAGAAGAAACCACGACTATACTCATAAAAACAGGTCAATGCCTAACAGGTAAAAAGAACAAGAGACCCAACTCCTAAAGTATACAATAAACAATAACATATCGAAGTATTTAACAAAAGAGAAAAAAATTATCATTAAATTAATATAAATAAACAAAAATAAAGTTAAATTAGGGGGTTACAATTGAAAGTTTTCCATTATCTCGTACAATTTTATGGCATTTGTTTTATGCATCATATTCAGACATTTTTTGTTCATTTTTAAGAGCAGAGAAACAGAGGGAACACTTTGCAAATCTACATTTATGTATGTAATATTTTGTTACAATAATTACAGTATTGACTAGAAATTCCATATTTTTATCTTTGAGAAATAATCCAAACCAAATATCTTGTAGTGAGAAGAAATCTACACACATGGCCCTGGAGGACAGGAAGTTGTGGAGTAAACCCCATAAATTATAAACTTCTCTATACACTCATACAACGTGTTTAGTTGTTTCCAACTGTGTTTTACAAAAGCCACAATTTGCAACATCAAATTTAAATCTCTCTCTTATAAAATCGTTTGAAGGATAAATGTTGTTTATTATTTTAAACTGTAGTTCTTTATATTTAGGAGGAATTGGACATTTTAGATATTTTGTCCTAATTTTTGATATTGTAGATTTGTCAAGGTTTTGTAAGGTAAGTGTGCATTTTGTTCTTCCTGGGTACATGTTGTTTATGGAATATTGACTTAAAAACTTATTGCTACATTTTTTATCCACAATACCCACATAATCAATTTGAATCTTGCGTAATGTTGGTGTTGTGAAGTTGGACAAATTATTTTTAACTGCCTGAATGATGTTTTGTATTACTTTCTTGTAGTTTGCTTTGGAACAATCAATTCCATATTTGTTATTGAAATCCTCCAAATCCTCCTTACTTTTCATCCAGTAAGTGAATAATTGCCCAAATATCTTTAAATATTCCATAAAATCCATAAAAATTTCCTCCCACTCAATATGGCTCTGTTATTCCACAATGGAACATCATGTGGGCTGCATAACTTTCCACTGTAACAAAACTTGTTGATGGAAAGTAGAGAGCTTAAGAGGTAGTTTAGATAATTCAAAATTACATGTCAATAACAACTCAATACCTCCACCTTTTTGAAACACATATGTTGGCATTACAAACCAGATAAGATCACCATTCTTCAACAGGAACTGAAGCCATCTAATTGTCAATGTTCCATTCATAACTTCAAAATCAACTGCCTTAATACCACCTTCTTCGTAATTTTTTAACAAATCACTTTTTCTGATGTAATGATGTCTGTTTTTCCAAATAAAGTTAAAATGTATTCTGTTAATTTCTTTTATTTGCCTTGGAGGGACAGCTAAAGAATATGCAGGATATAAGCCTGGATAGGGATTCAGTTTTTGTTAACAATGTTCTGCCAAACAATGTCAAATCCCTTTGAAGCCAATTGTTCAGTGTCTTGCTGCATTTATCGATATTATCTTTTATTATCACTTTAATTCTTTCTATCACTTGTAGCTTTGCACTTCGTGATCCAGATTCCTAAATACTTTATCTTATTTTTGACTGGTATATTAAGAATTGAGGATTCAGAGCAGGATTTCACACTTATTTATATTCAGCTGCAGCCCTGAGGCCTGAGAGAACAGCTCCATTTCTTTTAAAACCAATGGTATTTGCTCTTTGTTCTTTAAGAAGAGTGTTGTGTCATCCGCAAATTGGCTTATGATTATTTTATGCTTATTTATTTCCAACCCTTCGATATTAGAGTTTTTTTTTTTATAGTTATTGCTAGTAGTTCAGTGACTATAATGAATAAAAGAGGTGAGATACTACAACCCTGTCTAATTCCTCTTTCTACTGTAAATCTAGGGCATGTGCCAACAGGCAGAGAAACACAGCTGTTTATATTGGTGTTCAACATAGTAATCATATCAATAAACTTGTTACCAAATCCAAAATGTCTCAATGTATTGACAATAAATGTATGTTCCACCAAATCAAATGCTTTATGAAAATCTAAAAACAACATAAAACCATCATCTTTTATTAGATGACCATAATCAGTAAGGTCTTGAACTAAGCGGATGTTATTATGGATGGATCTGCCTTTTAGAAAGCCAGATTGTGTCTGGCTAATTAGTTTAGGTAAACCAGTTTTTAATCTTGTTGCCAAAACTGTTGTAAGGATCTTATAATCTGTATTCAAAAGTGTAATAGGTCTTAAAGTATTTAAAATTTTCTTGTCCTTACCAGGTTTTGGGATTAGTTTTATTATTGTTTATTATACCTTGTTTCATTGTTTCAATAAGTTCCTTCCTGGTAATACAGTCTTTTATAGCCTGAAACAACAAAAGTTTTAGTTCCTCCCAGAAATATTTATAGAAGTTAGCTGTTAATCCGCCTGGCCCAGGGGCGCGACCAGATGCAATCTTTTTTATTGCAAAATCAAATTCAGAGAGTCTTAACTTTTCCTCACAGATTTCTTTAAAATTTTCATCAATAATAGGAATCAGATTTCTTACTTTATCAAAAAAGGATGAAGTCTTTTGTTCTGTATGTGAAGATTTGTAAAGACGGCTGTAGAAATTAAATACTTCATCTGTTATTCGTTGAGGCTCTGAACATTCCACTCCATCAATCATAAGACTATTAATTGCATTATATTCTTATCTACGTTTCTCTAATTTACAAAAGAAGGCATTGTTCTTTTCTCCCTCTTCAATCCATCTGGCTCTAGACCTTATGTAGGCACCTTTTGCCCTATTCATGTATAACCTGTCCAAATCAGACTGTAATTTGCTTATAGTTTCTTTGTCCTCATCACTCCAGCTCAATTTACTGTAAAGTGACGGAGTGATGAAAAAATACATGAATGTACATAAGATTTTTGACTACCATCATTTCGTCTGCTTTAGTTTTTCTGTTTAAATTTTGTCCAATTCTAATTGAATGTTTCCTGATGCTATATTTCAAGTATTCCCATTTAAGAATTGGTTTTTCAATAGTCTTGTCGTTTGTTATATTTATGATAAGTTCCTTAATAAATTGACAATATTCTAAATTTGTGAGAAGCTTTGAATTACATTTCCAGTAATTATTAGGTTTCCTACTACTGTTCTGTTTTTTTAGTTTTAAATTGATAATGCAGTGATCACTTAGAGGACTGCTTGCTATATTTGTTTCTTTAGCATAATCTAAGACTGCATCAGATACTGCTTTGACCATTAGGTTTATGCCAGGTGAATTGTTTAACTCCATTGTGTAGCATTCTCCAAACATCTGTCAATTTTGTATTGTTAACAAAGTCTTCAAGAATAGGATTTTTAGTTTCTCCTGACAGCTGTGTAGGCCATCTATCCATCCATTCATCTGGGGCCAAATTAAAATCCCCTCCAACTCTAATATGATCCGTAGAGAAATTAGCAGTTAACTCTGTGATAGTTATTGTGATCCTATGTAACAGATTCTTATTGTATTTTTTCGTTGTTATACCCATAGATATTTAGCAAAATTATTGGATCATCCACATCCAAAACACAAGTTACCCAATGTCCGTCCTCATCTGCTTTTATACTCAAAATTTTACCTGGACATCTGAAAAAACAGATGGCAACTCCAGCTAAATGATTTGTCCCATGACTGGGGAGATAAAATTCTAATCATTGTTGTGACCAGAACTTCTCAACAGATGCCTCAGAATGAGTTTCTTGTAGAAAGGTACAGTGTGATTTTTGTCCTTTACAAAACAGAAAAGCCGCTTTTCTTTTACATGAGTCTTTTAGTCCCCTTGTGTTGAAAGAAATAAAAGAAACAGTTTTTAACTGAAAAATAGAACACAAACACGTTAGAAAGTTAGGAGAGTGGGAAAAGAAACCATGAGGTTGAGGCCCCCTTAACAGAACTGTCCACAACCTTTCCATAATTATTATTGCTTCATCTCAGACCCCAGCAGGATGGTTTTCCATAATACGTCTGCCTTCGATGAAACCATAAGGTCCCCTGAAACCTGCTGCTTTGCCTTCTTTTCTTGCACTTTCAATTCTTGGCCACATTGCTTGCCTCGCTTTCCAATCTTCTGAGGTCAAATCTTCTGAGAATCGAATTCCTTCTTCTTTGCAAACAGGAGAAGTTTTATTTCTCCTCCAGATGTCGTCTCTCACAGCTCATCTCACAAACAGGATGATGATTTGTCGGTTCCTGCTTTGCATCTTACGACCAACTCTGTGAACAACATCAACTTCTTCATTCATCTTTGTCGCTAAGTCGGGTGCAATTTTGCACAGAAGCTCCACAACTTCAGCTCGGATGTTCTCAGTAGGCTTTTCCTTCTTTCCTTTTATGCGCAGACACCACCGTCTTTTATATCTTTCACTGTTTAGGATTCCTTCTTTCAGGCGCATATTTTCTTTGGAGAGCGCATCCACTTGTTTCTCCATTTCTATTATTTTCATCTTACACTCTTTCAGCTCCTCGGAGTTGACCTGTACCGACTTAGCGATAGCCGACAACATAGCACTGTGCTGTTTCATTTGAATACCAACTTCTTTCTGTCGTCTACTTTCTGTCCTAACGAGCTTATAGCGTTCAATATTGCCTCAGTGTTCATTATTCCCTGGGACGTACCTTTCATCCTTTTTTCCATGTGTGTTTTGGAAATACAAGCTCCCGGAGCTTGTATTCGGCGGGGTTTAGACTGCTGAAGGCGTGGGTCTGACATTTTTCTTCATCTCTCACGCTGGGTTCTGAATTTCAAGGTTTGTGTCAGTGGTTGATGCATAAATTAACTTTTAAGTCGGGACGTCTTAAGGAGCTCAGGAAAAACAGTCTTCTAGGTCTGCCATTACCCAGAAGCTCCACGCAGAATGTCTTAAATTGTCCTATTTTTAAAAGTACAGATTTGGCGCATTGCGTCACGTCACGTGGTTAATATACCATCACCATTTTACAATACCGTTACCATTTAAATACCGTGGTATACCGAAATACCATCATACTGCCCAACCCTAATGCCAACAAGATCACATTGTAGCAATATTTAACAGATAGCTTATCACTAACGAATGGTATATCAGCTGAATATTTAAAAGGGACCTGTGTGGCAAAGGGCTGAAGGCACATCCAGACCCAGGGCTACAACCTGAGCCCCACAGGCTAGAAACACATGCTCTGACCGCCAAAACCAAAGAGCAGCTCTCTGCCCCTGCAGCCAGAGCACCGATTTCACCTGAGTCTTGGTTCCTCTAAAGGTTTCTTCATGCTCTTAGGGAGTTTTTTTTGCCACTGTCGCCCTTGACTTGATCACCGGGGGATCCGACTTGGGCATCCGTAAAGGGCTGTTAAAAAGCACTATATAAAAGGGCCGTTAAAGGGCTGTTAAAACGCACTATTAAAAAGCACTATATAATTACATCTGAATTTGAATTATTCATTGTTGTTCAATAACCTTCATTTATTCATTAAAGTTGATTCATTGTGCTCTGGCTGCAGTGGCAGAGAGTTACCCGAAGGGAGATGTCACCTCCTGAAGGAGAGGGAGGTGTGACTAAGCTATCACTTGGTCAGTGAAATCGGTGCTCTGGCTGCAGTGGCAGAGAGCTGGCTCTTTGGTTCTGGTGGTCAGAGCGTATGTTTCTCGCCATGTAGCTTGGTTGTAGATCTTAACTTTATGGACACACACATTCTGGATAGTTTTGCAGTTCATAAATGCGAGTCAACCCAAAAAACTTTCACAAGTTTTCCTTGGAGCCATAGATAAACTAGATATGTTACTTCAATTTATCTGTTTTTATTTAGTAAGAGTCTTACTCCATATGATTTTTCATCTTTAATGGTGTAATATGGAGCCATAAAGAGGCGGATGCAAATGTTGAGATAAGTGAGATTTAATAAAGGCAAATCTGATATTGTTGTCGTCTGGGCAGTTCAGAGTCACAGAACAGTGCAGTAGCAGGCTAACAAGGAATACTAAACAGGACACATGGGTACTCAAGATAAACAGGCAGACTGGCAATCATAGAAATCTATGAACATACACACACGTCAAACAATAACCAGTGACGAGTCCTAGAATAGACAGAGACTAAATACCAAATGTAATTACTAGACAAACAGGTGAAAACAATAACAGGCTGAGATGTACAGAAAACCAGGGGCTTGAAAAAGCAGAACAAAACATAAGCACGTGGAAAACGAAAACAAGGAAGTAAACCAAAGCACAGAGGAGTGAGGAGTAGCCAGCGTGACAAAGTGCATAAATTGTATCTAAAATATTAACAGATGAGTAAAGTGTGTGAAATGCTGTCTTGGTCTTTAACCAAAGACATTTTGAGAAAATCTGTGGTGTTATTAAATTGTTAAACTGCCAATTAATTATTTTTGCATAGTACTCATACTTGAAACAGTGTATAGTATGTGCAAAATAATATAATCTAATATAATTTATAATATAATAAATAATTTAAGTTTATTTACAATGTACTTCTACTAAATGTCATAAAGAATATTAATTTGAGACCAAAAATATGAGCGATACAGAACATACAAAAAATAAAATACAGAAGACCATTAACTATGCTATCAATACGTTGATTTACAGTTTTTTGTGCTAAGCACTTTCAAGTTAATTTAGATTTGACAACAACAAAGAGGGATTTGAGGGTTTTTTTTAAATATAATTTATTTTAATTGTTTGTTCTTTGTCCTAAGACAAAGAACAAACTGGTTTAAACTGTGACGTTACACATGAAAAAGGGAGGCAGGATGCCAAGCGTTTTGCAAAGAAGTAAATGTTTATTTTGGAGAACACACAGTAATGATATCGGCAAAAACCGACAAAGACTTTGTGACAATATACACATGAATACACTCATAATAGACAAGATACGGGACTGGGGGGGGACACAGATGACACACACACAGTGACAGGGACAAACACAGGTATGTTGAGGGTAAATGGAAGAAAAACAAAAGAGAACACAGGGACATGAAGACAGTGATGGGGACACAAACAGTGATGTAATCTGGGATCCCTCCTGCAGGATCCCTGCGCCTACTAGGGGGCGCTGACCCACTGGTCCTTGAGTCCATGGCTGCGCATCAGTAGTACCCTCCGAAACAGGGGAGGTCTGGGACTCCTGCAACCAGAGGCGCCTGGCTGGTGGTAACTGGGGACCCCCAGCAGCGTGCACTAACAGCACAGGACACCAGCCTTGGGTTGCCGTCTACAGCTCTTGGGGAGACATTCAACAGGGAGCCCCTCCTCTTCCTCCTCTGACCCTTATGTGGCCGAGTCACAGAACTACCCGGCCTCAAGGCTTTAGGGCAGTGCGTGCTTGCCTCTGGGGGGTGTGCAGTGTCCACACCTCTGGGGGGTGTGCACTGTCCACACCTCTGGATGGTGTGCACTGTGCAAGAGATTGAACATCAAACTAAATCAAACTTAAAATGTTTTTCTGTAATTGAATACACTGATAGTAAACTTGAATTAATATGTTAGTGATGGTATTAAGCTAATTTATTTAAAGATCTTGTGCATGTATATTTGTAGTATAGAAAAAAAGTATTTTTCTATAAATTGAACACAGATGTAAGGTGTCATGATGTCCGCCCTAGCCTCCTCCCTCATCCTGTGTCTATGTGGGCGTGTCTGTGTGGAGGTATCTGCTGTGTGAGTATGTGCGTCTTTGTGGCTTCGGGGTGTGTGTCGTAGGCGTGGTGTTTGATGTCTGTTTCATTATCGTTATTCGTTATCTTTATACATTTCACCTGTTTCTCGTGTGTGTATTTAAGCGTGTGTATGTCACTGTGTCTTTGTCAGGCTTTGTCAACATACTTTAGTGCACTGTAGCATATTAAAGTACTTAATCCAAATGCAGACCAATCACAAAATGACCAGAAACGGCCAAAGGCACAAAGAGAGAGAACACTTATTGTCCAGGTGTCCATGTAAGCCTTATGCACTGGAGATCAAAATTAGAGAACAACACACAATTTCCTAAATGTGAAGGTAATTATGTAGTCCTATGCGAAATTATCCTTACAGGAGTGAAATAAAAGTATTTTAAGATTATTTCATAAACTGTGTTTATTCTAAAGCACAGCATAAAAAACTTAAATGATATAATTGAAAAAGAACACTGATCAAATTTAGAGAACACTTTCAGATACCTGCAAGTTATTGGTGTTAATCTGGCACCTGGTGCTAATTTCCTGAATTATCTGACAAACCCTATTTAATTGGCAGCCCCCCAACTTTCCAGTTTTCACTGACTTTGCAAAACTGGTGAACCGTTCCAAAGTGACTGAAATCCTCCGGCAGCAGGTTGTCCAGATGAATTTCTATGTTAATTTCTGTGTGGACTCCATTGTTCCAACTAGAACTGTTAAGTGTTACTCAAACAACAAACCGTGGGTAACAAAGGACATTAAATCTCTCCTTAATTACAAGAAGAGAGCCTTTAGAGCTGGAAACAAAGAGGAGGTGAGAACTACTCAGAAGATTCTGTAAACCTCTATCAGACAGGCTAAGGACAATTACAGGAGAAAGCTGGAGTATAAACTCCAGCAGAACAACATGAGAGAGGTCTGGAGTGGAATGAGGACCATCACCGGTTTCAGGTCCAACAACTGTGGAGTATTGGAGTGTAGTGAAGACAGGGCCAATGAATTTAACCTGTTCTTTACTGCAGGCCCTGCCCTCCCCGTCCTGACTCCACTGCTGTCTGTTCCCTGCAGCCCACTCTACTCACCCTCCCTCCAATCCTTGATTGCTGGTCCCCCTCTTGTTATCATCCAGCTCACACCTTTACCCCTCCAACTCAAACCACTTATACAGAAAGCATCACTGCTGACCAGGTTAGGAGACAGCTGAAGAAACTACACACAAACAGGGCTGCAGGCCCTGATGGAGTACCCCCCAGGGTGCTTAAAGCTTGTGCCACCCAGCTTTGTGGAGTACTACAGTATGTCTTCAATATGAGTCTCCAGCGTGTCCCTGTGCTGTGGAAGACGTCATGCATTGGTCCAATTCCGAAGACGGCGCGACCCAGTGACCAGTGGCACTGACGTCCCACATCATGAAGACCTTTGAGAGGCTTGTCCTGGAACAGCTCCAGCCTATTGTTCAGCCGCACCTGGACCCCCTCCAGTTCGCCTACCTGCCCCATTTGGGAGTAGAGGATGCCATTATCTTCTTGTTAAATCAAGTCTACGCTCACCTGAATAAGACAGCCAGCACTGTGAGGATCATGTTTTTTTATTTCTGCAGTGCATTCAATACTATCCGGCCTGTTCTTCTGGGTGAGAAGCTGATGGCGATGCAGGTAGACACCCCCCTTGTGTCCTGGATTACAGACTACCTGACGGTCAGACCTCAGTATGTCTGCCTGCAGCATGGTGTGTCGAACAGAGATATTAGTAACACCGGGGCACCACAGGGAACTGTCCTCTCTCCCTTCCTCTTCACCCTTTATACCACAGACTTCAGCTATCGGACCGAGACCTGTCACCTTCAAAAGTTTTCTGATGACTCCGCGATAGTTGGATGCATCGGCAATGGTGATGAGGATGAGAACAGGGCGACGGTGAAGGACTTTGTCACATGGAGTGAGCTAAATCACCTGCAGCTCAACGTGTCAAAAACTAAGGAACTAGTGGTGGATCTGAGACGCAACAAGGCACCGGTGACCCCTGTGTCCATGTGGACATGGTGGAATTAATGTGGACATGGTGGAATTACTCAAGTGTTCATAGACAATAAACTGGACTGGGGTAAAAACACAGAAACCCTCTACAGGAAGGGTCAAAGTAGACTCTACTTTCTGAGACGTCTGAGGTCTTTCAACATCTGCAGGACAATGCTTAGGATCTTTTTTGAGTCTGTGGTAGCGAGTGCTATTCTTTATGCTGTTGCATGCTGGGGCAGTAGGTTAAAGGTAGTGGATGCTAACAGACTGAATAAATTGATCTGTAAAGCTGGTGATGTTGTGGGTGTGGAACTTGACTCACTAATGGCAGTGTCAGAGAGGAGGATGCTGTCTAAGTTGAATTCCATCATGGATAATGTCACACACCCATTACATGACACTCTGGTAAGCTGTAGGAGCACCTTCATCTTAAGATTTATTCCACCCAAATGTTCCACAGAGCGCCACAGGAGATCATTCCTACCGGCTATCAGACTATACAATCAACAAATATGACTCCTCACATGCAATATTAATACTTTTTTACTTGAAATGTCATAGCCATTTATTTATTCTACTCAATGTGCAATATATATATATATAGGTATATTAACTTTTCCACCTCCACTTACCTATGTGTTACTCTTAACATTTTTGTGTTTTTATAGCATTTTATATTTTATATTTTTATTTAATTTTTTCTTTATTTTATTTTATATCTATTTTATATTATTTTTTATTTTTTACATTGCTTGCACTTATTTTGTGTATTTATATCTATAGTTGTAAACTTACTTTATTTCTTCTTTTTAACATGGATGGAGCATCTGTATAAAACTGCAATTTCCCCCTCGGGGATTAATAAAGTATTCTGATTCTGATTCTGATTCTGAAGGCCAAATGCAAGAACGGACATCTCCATGGGTAATCAGTTCAGCACTGCAGCTGGAATCGCTCGCCAGTTCAGCACTGAATAGGGTAAGGATCTGTCTTGTCATACAGTGTATCGACGTTTAAGAGCATTTGGAATGACAGCCCTCTCTGCATTGACCAAACCTCTCATTAGCAGAAAGAATCAAAAAGTTAGACTCACCTTTGCTGAGGAGTATGTTTTGTGGACAGAGGAGAAGTGGTCCAGAGTTCATTTTAGTGATGAAAGCAACTTAAATTTATTTGGGTCTGATGGGAAACAACACATGGTTCCTTCCTTGCGTTCATCACTGTTAGCCAGCAATTCTAGTGCAGGACAATGCCCCCTGTCACACAACAAAATGGGTAAAGCAGTTCCTTGAAACTGAATACATTGAAATAATGAAATGGCCAGCCCAGAGTCCTGATCTAAACCCAATAGAAAACCTCTGGCATATTCTTGGTGACTACTGTATGCTAACTCAAGGAACTAATAGAAACTCTGCATTCTGAGAGTGCAGCAAGCGAGGTGGGTTATAGTATGCAATGAGTTCACTCAGATATTGTTGAGCCAGACCATTTAGCGCTTTTATTTGTCAACAAAATATTTTTTAAATCAATTCTATATTTAACTGAGAGCCAGTGCAGTGCTGAGAGAGCAGGACTACTGTGGTCAAGTCAAGTCAAAATTTATTTATATAGTGCTTTTTAGAATAACCATTGTCACAAAAGCAGCTTTGCAAATGTCCAAGTCCAAGCCCCCAGTGAGCAAGACTCAACATGGGGGCCCCATCTTCTTCTGGCCGACTACTGGCCCCCACGATAACAATAATCCAAACAGTGAAGTCTATCCATTTGTAGCAGTGAATTTTCTAGCATCCTGTATGAGTTGGAGTTTCTTTGGGGACTTTTTAGAGCATCCAATTATAAGTCAAATCGTGATGAGATAAAAGCGTGAACCAGGTTCTCTGCATCTGATGAAGTAAACTTTATCGTCTCAGCTTAGCAATATTACGTAAATGGAAAAAAGCAGACTTAGTGATATTGCATATGTGCGTGTCAAAGGAGAGGTCAAAATCAATAGTGACACCTAAACTTTTTACAACAGATTTAAAAAACATTTAGTGTAAGAGGAATATTATGAATTGCTTCTTGCAGCTTTGGGTCCAAGAAATAATACATCTGTCTTATCAAAATTTAGAAGGACAAAATTAGATGCCATCCAGTTTTTTATTTCCTGGACACAGCACTGAATTTGGGAGTAGTATTGGCATCATCTGAATTAGAAGATATATACAACTGAGTATCATCAGCATAGCAATGGAAGCTAATACCATGCCTGCGAATAATTGTGCCTAATGGTCGCATATATAATGAGGATAATATGGGGCCCAATACAGATCCTTGTGGGACATCATATTTAACTTTTGTGCATGCTGAGCGTTCATTATGTACAAGGACAAATTGGTAACGATCTGTCAGCTAGGATTTGAACCAGCAGAGTGCTTGTCCTCTTATGCCAACAAGTGTCTCCAGTGTAGAATGTTGTGGTTGAGAAGTTGAGAAGAAACTACTTTCTCTAGAACTTTGGAGATAAAGGACAGATTAAAAATTGGTCTGTAGTTTGACAGTTCATTGAGATTAAGACCTGTTTTTTTAATTAGTGTCTTAATGACTACAAGTTTAAATGATTTGGGGATGTAGCCTAGGCTCAGAGAAGAGTTAATAATAGTGAGCAAAGGTTCTATACTAATAGGCAGTAGCTCCTTGAGCAAACAAGGTGGGATAGCATCCATTATACACATGGAAGGTTTGGAAGAATTTACCAAGGAGATAAGTTTCTCACAACCAAGAAAAATAATTCTTAATAATCAGAGCTGACCAAGCAGCTGCCAGAATGCATTTGCAGATTGACAGGGTGTAAGGGATAGCATGGCAAATTTGTTCCCTGAATTTGTTGATCTTATCATTAACTTCATAAAACTATTCATAAGAATTTCATAAAACTATTACTGCTACATTCCTGTGTGATTTAAGAAGTAAATTGTGTACCTCTGTCTGAAATGATCTCCTCTGGGATCCCAAAAAAGTGAAATACATTATGGAATGTTGCTTCGGCAGTTTACTGGGAACCAGTTGACATCCCTTAGAAAAACAGTCGATCACAATCATCACGCAGGTGTTGCCTTGTGAACAGAGTAAGTCAGTTAAGAAATTGTTGTCAGATCTGGCAGTACCTCATCTGGCCTCCAGAGGCCTCAATCTCCAGGGTTCTAGGTTCCTGGAAATTTCCACTGTCACATTTACATTTACATTTACATTTATGGCATTTAGCTGACGCTTTTATCCAAAGCGACTTACAATTGTGACTGAATACATCTTGAGCAGTTGCGGATTAAGGGCCTTGCTCAGGGGCCCAACAGTAACTGTCACCTGTTACTCATTCCGTCATTAGCACCCCTATATTAGGATCTCCAAACTCTCTACACGTTGTGAAGTACAACACGTTGTGCATGCTGAGTGCTCTCGCTGCTGTAGTTTTACTGGTTTTTGCTTGATTTCCCCTAATGTGGTTTGTGGTCCTTTTGCTCAGCCCCCTTTGTACTTCTGCCTGTTCTTGCTGCCCTTCTTGGTGTTTGACTCTGTGTCTGTTTTTTTTGTAGTGATGGGCGGATGAAGCCTCACTGAAGCTTTTGAAGCTTCTTCCTGATTGTGCCGAAATAGCTTCGAGGCATTGAAGCCTCAGAGAAGAGTGACATCTGGTGGCTGAAATAAATTATTACAGCCTGTACTCTACCACGAAGCAAACCAACCCTGTGAGATTTTCTGGTCACCCAATATCTGTTCTGATCTGCTGATAACCATCTTTAATTATTAAAGTGATGCAATAAATACTTGGTTGTTGTCATTATTGAAAACCACATTCAATATAATGATTTTTTTGAGAATATGAATAGAATAAATATTTGTCAGTGTATAGTGACCCTGGCATTTGAACGTGTATGTGTGGTGAAATACGAACACAGCCATGTAAAGCAGAGGTGTAGATTTTTCCAAACCACAAACAGGCTCAATAAACTGAGACCAGATGAACAGTGTTACAAAAATACATTTTTATTTAGGAATAAAAGTAAAAGTAAAATATGAAGAATACCAAATGGTGAAGAGTCCAAGATTGTCACTGGAGGAATGCGGTGCTGAGGTGCTCTCATGCTTTGCACGAAGATGTCTCAGCATTGAGGAGGTATTATTATTATATGCCAAATCCTGGGAACAGAGCTGACACCGCACCTTTAAAATATGAATAACTTCATTAGAATAACACACTATATTGTCAGGTGTGTCAGGTCCGGCGGTACCTCAGCCGGCCTCTAGGTGTCTCACGCCCCAGCTTTCTGTTCACGGAAATTTCCGCCATCACCTGTTTTTCGTTTTCTCGATAGCACCCCTATATTAGGTTCCCTGCTCCATGTTAACTCTGCGAAGTATTGCCAACCTAGTTGCGTACCAAGCGGTCTCTTTGTTGTTTGTTCTGGTTTTTGAATTTGTCTTCTCGCCTGTTCCCGGTTTATGTCTTTTGCCTTGCCCTCTTGTACCTTTGCCTGTTTTTGCTGCTTATCTTGGTTTTTGACTTTTGCCTGGTTTTTTGGACTCCGTTTTTGCCTTCCCCTTTTTGTACCATTGCCTTTTCCCCAATCTAGTTCCTAACCCTGTTTTGTTATATGACTCTGCTCCTTGCCTGCTCTAATAAATTATATTAGTCATTATCCTGCATATGGATCCCTCTCTGTCCCACGCTCGGGAAACGTTACATATATGGTGAACGTAAATTAACATAATACGATTTTCCCGACGCCCATCCCTAACAATGAGCCTTAGACAAGTAAAACCCGTTAAAACCTGATAAAAGAAAAAAAACGGACTGATGGTTACCAGAAAACAAGGCAACAGATCTAAGTTTGGATTGGAAATAATCCTCCTATTACTTTTACTACAGTGCTTCATGGGATGCTGAACTGCAGCTATCCCTAATCCAAACTTTATTTCCAAACATAATAACAAACCGTCATACAGATGGCATCAAAATAAAAACAATAACAGTTCACCCTCTTTGATCTATCCTGATCTAGACTATTCTACTGAAACTGAATCTATACATAGGTGGGATCAAATGTAGTAATATTTTGCTATTGTATTTGACTACCCTAAAGAATTGTGGCTCATATTCCTTAAACAATTTTGAGCTGTATACTCTATTCTCCTTTAAAATTTATACTGATTTTAACATTCATTCAAATGCTTCCAGTATACATCAACAAATATTGTTTTTGTTTATTTTTAGTTTTCTTTAATACAATCCTTCCAATATATTAGAAGTTAAATGAGATAAATTACAAAATACATTTGAGAATTTGTAGGTTTAATAAAAAGAGCATGCAAGGTTAGAAAGAACCTTAGTGTTGATCCCGTCTTTAACTTTCTTTATGGCATCATTATTCCCAGTACACTGCAGGAACCCTTTATCTTCATGGAACAGAAAGGGCACTGTGATTGTATCCTTCTTGTTCTCATACCGGTTTTGTGCTTTTAAGCTCTTAGACTCAGAATAATACATTTGGAGTCTGTTGAAAACACATGCAAAATTTTGGAAATAAAAATACTTTTGAAGTAAGGAACCATGTGTGTAAAGTACTTATTAATAACATCAAAAAACTTACTGGAAAAAATTAGCTGTCCTATTACACATTTATGTTTTGTTTTGCTAATTGTCCCAAAGTGACAAATTATTAGTAAAGTTCCTCAGTTCCTCAGCTTGGGAAATGATAAAATGGGAACAGTTCTCAGCTGGAATCAAATCTTCTGAATTTGTCTAGAAATGTCAGCTAATCGAACCATACAAATAAAATTACCTGGCACTTAAAAGTCCTGGATTCCATAGTCTACTCAACATGCCGTAGGAGTAATTTGGATTGTTTGTAATTTGCAAACAAGAATAAGAAATGTCAGGAAGTTCTATTGTAGTTGGTAAATCCTAATGTATTTACATTTTTTTATCACGTTTTCAGAGATAAGTCAGATAAACCTGATGCTTGTTGCCAAGGAAATGAAGCAAAAAAGGTGAAGAGGTACCATCCACTAATATATACAATCCAAATGACTGCTATGGCCTTTTGAGGTAGAACTACTCAGAACTGTTTATGTTCCATAATGCTAATCTCAATAATCCCAGCATAGCCTCAAACATTTTTAATTATTCATTAAACCAGCCCACCAGGTTACCTTTTGTCATGACATTTCAAGCAAACTGGTCAAATCTGCAAAGCAAGCAGAGACGAACTACAATGAAGGCTTACAGAAGAACAGACCAATTTAGCCAATGTCGTAGCCCACGCTGTTTTGTATTTACAAAATAAATATTTTGTATTTATTTGGTAAAAAGTGCAGATGTGCACAAAAGCTTCAAAAATATGAAAGGCTCCGTTTCTCTGCTTAGTGAGCGTTGAGCGTATTGCTCAACGAAATACCGTAAAAACTCACATACAGGTGCATTCAAATATAAAGCACGAATAGCTTGACTGTGGTGCTGGAACACCGCACTGCTACATTAGTGACATTTCCTCCTCATACTAGCGTAAAATCTATTAGCGATATTGGTATTTTTTGGAATTCTGTATTTCTGTTTCTGTTGTGTTTTTTCCGCACTATCAAATTTCGCAAAATCACAACCGACTTGTGTCGCTTTGATACGCGTGAACATTACAAAACAAATTTATGGTCATTGTGGATCTCAGCAGATAGATACATCAGAAAATGCTGTCTGGGAGAGAAAAAAGTTCATTAGAAGATGGACCATTACAGGATATGAGCGAGATCAACTCAGTGATTGTGCGTCTCAAGAAGGATGCAAAGTTCGATTATGGTTCTTTTAATGAAAGCGGAAGTTGTTTGATCATGCTACTGCGCTTCTTATATTGGCACACACACAAAAGTATAAAGCACACCTCCCCCTCCCCTTTGAGAAACCTGTTATGAGCTGCTCGAAAGTGATAGGGTTGTGGCGTAAAACGCCGTAAAGACAGTGTGCTGGCGGTTAATCCTAACGCAAGATTCAGAAGCAAACATGGAATTAAGTCTGACGAATATCTGATAAGGAGTTAATCTTCATTTAAAAGAAGGTAAGCTAAATAATAGCATCAACCTCAAACAGCAAGTCACCATGGGTGTAAATGAAACCAATAGCATTGGTGAGGAGCTTCAAAACGTAATGGATAATATTTTTCATTTTTTGATTTAATGATCAAATGAGTTAAAACGATTTACAACACTTTATAGTCTAAAATGTAATGTAAGTAAATCTATTACTTACATTACAATCTATTATGTTGTCTTTTTACAATCTATTATACTATTTGGATGGTATTTAGATGATGGGCTGCCCTCTGTGATAAGATCAGACAGACATAACAAGATCTGAATTGAAATGATAGTATCTGAGGAGTTAACAAATGAGATGCAAGCTATGTAATAATGCCTCTCCTACAGAGTTAGGATAGAGAGGAAAGCACTGATCCTTGTGAGATGTCTTTGTAGAACCTGTAAGGATCAGATGAGGACCCTTCTGTTTCACCTGAAATGACCAACTCTCTACGTAGGATGCAAACCACTGCTATACTGTCAGTCTAGAGAAGATGGATAACAGAATGTTGTAGTTAAACATTTCAAAAACAGAAGAAACATCTGATGATATTTTGGCTAATTTGGGTGGAAGAAGCTTCTCAGTACGCAAAGAGAATGGTTTCTGTAGAATGCACTGATTCAATGCCAGATTGTTTGGGATCCTTTCCCTGGGGTCCTTTCAGGGTGAGGAAGAGTGAAATCTGAATATACACAATACATTTAAGTTTTAGAGAGGAAAGGGACACCAGGTTGCTGATGATATTGGAGGAGCCCTTTATGATGGAGGTTATAATTGTTTTAGGTTTCCACTTTGAGAAGTGATGATATGAATAATGGAAAAAGATTATGGTAAAGTCAAGTTATGCCTGTTGAAAGCAGGTGCAAGTAGGACTGTTTCCTGCTTGCTGAGCTAGAGAAGAGTGACTGAAGGTCAGATCAACAGAAGGTAACACTGGAATGAGTTACGGATGTTACAATCCGAAAAAAGGTAAAGGAGAGTGAAAGTGCAGTGAGGGAGATTCTCTTTGCTGGGAAATAACTTTTAAGGATATCCAGTCCTTCTGTGAAGGTACCTTTAGAGCCAGATTGCTGGTAGAATATAACAATATAAACTTTACTGGATAAGAACACATATACAGCATGGAATTTAAATGATCAAATGTTACGATTGGACAGTGCCATTCTTGTGTAGGTGGTGAGAGAGTTATACATCCTAAATAAAAGGCGAAATAAATGCTAAACTGATCTAATGACTTTTTGACTACTTTGCCTAATTATAGAGCAAAAGAGATTGTTTTATATTAACAGTGTCAGCACAAAAATGTTATTTTGACAACAGTTAAAAGACAAAAATCTGAAGCACAATATTATGTCATTCATTTGTCTGGTGTTCAGTTTCTCTCTCAGTAATGTATTGAAATTTGTGTTTTTTCCTTCATCACAGTACATTTTATGCAAATCCATACTTATGTGAAGTACACAGTCTCTACAACTATAGTTTTAACAAAGGCACAATAATGGTTTGGGAAAGAAAATCAGGTTATTTAAAAAAACATTTAAAAATGTTTTGTTTAGTTTGTTTAGTTAAAAAATTATAGCCATTAAACAAGTTATAGGATATTTGTCAAGTTTAAAGTAAATCAAATAAAATGATTTATTCCTTACAATTGCTTACAGGAATCACACTTTGGAATCATGAACAACTAAAGAGCAACACAGATGTTTGTCCTCAGAATAATAAAGAATTCACAATGTTGGACTCAATTGATGAAAAATGTAATAATCTAAAGGTTGATGGAGATCTTAAATTGAGTATTTTGAGTGGACTAATTAATTTAAATGGAGCAGCCAAATATTTCAAGGACACAAAGAAATCTTTTAGGCAAGAGAGGTTGACACTGCATTATGGTTCAAACACCAAGTTTTCACAGCTGACAATGGATCATTTGGGAAGTGTGGCTCACCCTGAAGTCTTTGATAATAATACAGCAACACATGTGGTTACAGCAGTGCTATATGGAGCTAATGCCTACTTTGTGTTTGATAGGCAGGTGTCTTCAGATGAGAAGAAAAGAAATATAAATGGAGAGATAAAGATTGCATGTGATAAACTGAAATGTATTTGTTCAGGTTTACAGGGAACATTAACCATGGCTGAAAGTGAAAGGATGGCACTTGAAAAATTAAGTTAAAATTAAGTACATTTTATGGTGACTTCAAGTTGTCATCTAACCCAAATACTTTTGAAGATGTCATAAAGGTTTACACAGATCTTCCCAACATGCTTGGAGAGAATGGAGAATGTGCAGTACCACTCAGAGTTTGGCTTTACCCTCTGGTCAAACTAGACTCGAGCATCCAAACTTGAGCGAAACATCAGCACAGAGATCACCAGAGCTGTGGAGTCTGCAATTGAGACTTTAAATATCATAGAAATGAAATGTGGTGACCTGCTGGAAGATAAAGTGGCAAAATCATTCACAGCATTTCAAGATAAAGTGCTGGACTTCACAAAGTAGTGCTGTCATTACAAAGTAGATTTCATGACAAAATTTGGACTATTGCTGCCAAAGGTCTGTGGAGGTAAAACAGACATAAGTGCTGTGACGGATCTTCTGCATGATCATCAAGCATCACCTTATATAGCCAAGGAGCTTACGCAGTGGATAAAAGACAAAGAAGATGAATCTAAGACAATTAAAGCTCTACTGAAGCAACTGGATGAAGAAGATATTGATCATGATCTAGACAATCTACAAATGGATCTGGAAGTGCAGAATTTAGTTTGTTATACTTTGACATCTCTGCAAGAACCAGACATGCTCCTAATCGAACAAGAGAAATACTTAAGATCCTCAGAAAAGAAGGAAGCCACTAAACCATCTAAACTTGTTTTCAATATAAAAACATGGCTCTCAACAGACATTAAAAAGACAATGAAGAATAACTTGCGTGTGTTTAAAACATTACAGAAAATACACAAGAGAGATCAGAGTAATCACACAAAATTCATTGTTCTGCCAAAACAAGTGTACAATCATCCAGGTTCCTGCATTCTCCTCTATGAAAATGGATCTGATGAAGCTATGCTTTTTCTTCCTCCATCAAAACCAGACTGTCCAGTTATTGATCACATGACAGATAACAGTGTGACAATAAGGTTGGGTCCCCCATGTCCTGACACAGTGGAGACCAGAATACTGTACAAGATCCAACAACAGGAAGACTGGAGCTGTCAGCCTGCACAGAAAAACCAAGATAGTGTTACTCTGACTGATCTGGAGTACAGTACTGTTTATGAGATTAAATTTG
>JAOXYF010020894.1:0-21226 GCA_028565775.1 Sternarchorhynchus goeldii
GATTACTATTTAGAATTATGTAGTATTATTACAGATTACCATTTAGAATTATGTAGTACTATTACAGATTACTATTTGGAATTATGTAGTATTATTACAGATTACTATTTAGAATTATGTAGTACTATTACAGATTACTATTTGGAATTATGTAGTATTATTACAGATTACCATTTAGAATTATGTAGTACTATTACAGATTACTATTTGGAATTATGTAGTATTATTACAGATTACTATTTAGAATTATGTAGTACTATTACAGATTACTATTTGGAATTATGTAGTATTATTACAGATTACTATTACACCACTATAGGTGTGACCCTATCAGCCATAGTAAGAGAAGTTGGTCCTTCCAAGTCTGTGATTTCTAGATTATTGCATCTTTACAACATCACAAACTCATTCAAGTCCCACAGGAAGGCTGGTCAACCACAAAAGACAAATGCAAGAGAGGACAGGATAATGTAGAGAATCTCCATGAATAATCAGTTCAACACTGCAGCTGGAATCGCTCGCCAGTTCAGCACTGAACAGGGTAAGGATCTGTTTCGTCATATAGTGTCGATGTTTAAGAGCATTTGGACTGAAAGCCCACTCTGCTGTGACCAAACCTCTCGTTAGCAGAAAGAATTAAAAAAATAGACTCACTTTTGCTGAGGAGCAGTCACAGAACTGTGGAAGAGACTGGAAGAAGAGTGGACCAAAATCACACCAGAGCGGTGTGAGAGACTAGTCATGTGGCCCCAGATGTACAGAAGTCATTCAACGCAAAGGCCTGTACACTTCCTACTAATTACTGACTGTTGTAACCTTCCAAAATTTTAGTTGTAATCTTTCTGTGCTACAGTAATTTTTTAAAACACTGTTTTAGTGGCATGGTGTACCCCTTACAAAAAATCCTTCAAATGTGGGTCAATGTAGATTACAGTATTTCCGAAAAAATCAAGTGTTCATACATTGTTCTCTAATTTTGATCCACAGAGGCGGAAGCAGGAGGCGAAGGGTGGCAGAGGCGCGTCTTTACTGTCCACATTTAAACACAGATACAATACAGGAGACAAACGCTCAAGAGCGTCGATAAACACAACAAGTGTAGCAACGCTACGTAAAGCTCACAACAACACTCGTTTGAGCGAGAGAAACATCCTTCCGTGAACCGAGGAAGTGGCTCCAATGAAACCGATACCACTGATTGAAAACATAAAATGATGAATATTAAAATGATGTATCATAAATTAGAATATTTAGATATTTTGAAGTACTTTCTGGGGAATGATTAAGAAGTTCACAGTAAAAAAAATCTTACTGATCCATGAAGTTTAAATCAACATATTCACACGTCCAGTCCTCCCCTCACGTGAACAGTACACACACGTCCAGTCCTCCCCTCACATGAACAGTACACACGCATCCAGTCCTTCCCTCACATGAACAGTCCACACACGTCCAGTCCTCCCTTCACATGAACAGTATACACGTATCCAGTCCTTCCCTCACGTGAACAGCAGGTAAAATTCTTTTGGGGTTCTACAACCTACTCACAAATACATAGTTAATCCATTGTTATACAAACTACATTTTGAAAAACATACTTATCTTGAAACCTCATGTTTACCATACTACAAGATCATAAAATCAGGTGTGCTACTTGCCTGTGGAAGCTCCTGTGAACATCAGCAGGACTCCAAAGATCACCTGCATCTTCACACAGTTGCACAAATGCATCAGATCAACCCAAGAGCGTGATTTTCTCTGTGAAAGCTTCCTTTGATGAGGAAACAAGGCAGCAAATGAGAAAATGACCAAATAAAACTGGCTAATCTTGTACATGGCTAATTCGGCTTTTATGTGAAAAAGAGGAAGTACTGTAACATCTGTGTCAACTGTTACTTCCTGTTTTCTTTCCAGATAAAATAGACAGAATACTGTGTGTAAGTTACAGCATTTAGGTTGTGCCCAAAGTCTCTCTTCCCTTCGTCATGGAAACTGGACACAATGGAGATGGTGGTGAAGAGGAGGACACTGACACATGTACATACAATTCTATTGTGTAGTATTTCTCAATATGTTTTGCATTGTTTTTGTGATGCCCACCTACACACTGTGACCCTCTCATGTTTGTCATGTATGTACATTGCTGGATCACTTTAATCTCCTTTTGGAGATGAATAAAATGTTCTGATTTTATCCTCCTGGTTCTCCTATGCTGTACCAACAACACTGATAGCAGTTTTGAACACTGGTACACATGTACTATATGCAAGTCAGTCTGGAGAAATGAGCCATTCAGTGTGAAAATGTAACTGCAGTTTTAGCTGCTTTTGCAACACTTGGAAACCACACACACTAGGCTCCGTGTGGCGTCTTCAGCATTTCCTTTTATTGCTTACACGGCACTTTCAGTATGAATCCACATTAGTATGGGAAAACTGAGTGACCTGTGTGGCTCTGAACACCATTATCAGTACAAGTCTTAAGAGTTTGGACATTGTTGTTCACCCACGGCTTCTGGTTGGGAAACACTTTTCTCAGACAGGAAAGCTTCTTACGGTTGCCACAAATTAGATATTGGTCCGGACATGCCTGGAAAAGCTTATTCTACCTCGTCCCAGGGGTGCTGTAAGTGGGACTGTGAAGGCCAGGGAAATAAGTAAAAGTCACTGTTCTTGGAACAAATCTTATATCTTGTGGTAATGGTGCATTATCCTGCTGAAAGTGTCCTTCTCCCATATGATAAATGAGTGCCATGAAGAGAAGCAGCTGGTGAGTCACAAAGCTTAGGTGAAGCTTTACTGTCCACACATCCATCCACAAGTATCAGAGTACCAGGATGTGTCAAGAAAACATTGTTAATCCACCTCCACCAGTCTGAACTGTTCACACCTGACAGAAGAGCTCATTAATTCATGCTGCTTTTGCCAGATTCAGATTCTTCTATCAGCACGGCACAGCAGAAATCTGGATTCATCTGACCTGCTAATGTTTTAACTGTTCAGTGATATAATTTTTGCACTCATTTCCCCATTGCTGTCTTGCCTTTTTGCTTCCTTTAGACAGCAATGGAAACTGGTCATCTGTTATACCCCATCGGGAGACAGGCTGACTTATTCAGAAACCCACAAGAACCTCAAGAAGGGCATAAAATAGGCCAATCACAGATACAAACAACGCATTGAGGAACACGTCATGAAGAACAACCCTAGCAGCATGTGCAACAACACTCTGCAGGTCACCAGCCTACCTGACACATCAGCTCCTCACACTACACCAACCGCAGGGGAACAGACACTGACACAACAGTGTCATCAGGTGAGATCTACCCTGGAGAGAGCGGATGCCAACAAGGCAGCGGGTCTTGATGGTGTGTCTGGATGGACACTGAAGGTATGCGTGAAGCAACTAGCTGAAATGTTCACAGACAGTTTTAACACCTCCATTCAACAAGCTGTGGTACCACCATGCTTTAAAACCTCCACAATCATCTCAATCCCTAAAAAATCAGCTGTGAAATGCCTTAATGACTGTAAGTGTTTTGAGAGGCTAGGGCTGACCCATACTAAAGCAATCATTCCTCCATATCTGGATCAGCACCAGTTTGCCTATAGAGCAAATCGATCCATAGATAATGCAATCTCCCTGGCTCTTCACACAGCACTGAAACATCTGGTGACACCAAACACTTTGTGGACTTTAGCTCTGACTTCAACACCTCACAAGCTGTTTAAAAAACTGGGGAGTCCAGGGCTGAGCAACTCCATCTGCTTCTGGGTTATAGACTTCTTGAGGGAAGACTGTCAGGATTATACACTTCCTCCATTAGCATTCTAAACACAGGAACACCAAAAAAAAAAATTTCTCCAAGACCCGTGGCCCCCATCCCACCTCTGTGACTTAACTAAACATGGTCTCTATTATAAATACACACACACACACACACACACAGACACACACAGGCATCCCTATAGGATTCACATATACACTGCCCCAGCCATACCCAGCCATATCTCAGTGACTAACACACACTCACACAAACTGATATTTCACTTCCTTTTTCTCATACACACACATATGCCTCTGTTTGCCTCTCCGTCATAGATTATGTACATACAGTCATGTCAGGTACCCCCCTCATACTTTGCATATATAGCCAGTCATGCCAGGTGTACTTGGAGCCCATAATTGTTGCTTGCCACTATAGTTAATCACTAATCATATTTCCAGTAAAGTGTATTTTATGACAGAGGGGTGTTACATGTCAAAGTTTGCTTCTGTCCTTAAGAAGATACCAAAGTCCAGACTATTTAGGGGGGCAAAGAGTGTATGTGTGTGTTTGCATTAGTAAGTTTACATTCCCAAACACGAGTCCGTGAAGCTGATCTATCTAATCTCCAGCACAGAAGCAGAACTACAGGATTTTTACAGTAACCTTTTTGAAACAATGACCCTAGCAGCAGGGCTTCTCTTACAGTATAGCAGCACAGCCATGTTACTTGGTGCAGTGCTACTGATTTTTCTGTTTTACCTCCTGTATCACGGCACTAGTTCTCAGCCAGAAAAGAAGGAACCACCTGGTCCCAAGCCAATGCCATTCCTGGGGAACCTGCTGCAGATGGACCTCCAGAGGGTCCACCTGAGCCTCTGTGAGGTCAGTGCTCTCAGCACTTTACCTGTGTAAACTTCTTGTAAGACTTCTTGTTTCATTTTATTGAAGCATTAGATAAGCATTTTTCTTTCTTATATTTTACAGCTCTCAAAGAAATATGGCTCCGTCTTCACAGTCTATTTTGGACCCAAGAAAACAGTAGTATTGGCTGGATACAAGACGGTGAAGAATGCACTTGTGAACTATGCAGATGTTTTTGGAGGCAGAGATATTCCTCCTGTATTTTATGATCTTTCAAAGGGACTTGGTAAGTGAGAGAGACTTTTTTTAAATTTGTATGCTAAAATGCAAAGATGTTTTAATGGTTGCAAAGATGTTTTAACAGTGTAAACATCTGGTTAATGCAAAAACAAACTGCCTAAAAAATTTATTGAATTTGAATGAATTCAGTCTGGTAATGTGATTGTAGCCCTTGAACATGAATGTTTATATCACTATTTTTATATCACAAACATGTCCACAGGGATCTTGTGGGCAAATGGAGACAACTGGAAACTGATGAGACGCTTTACTCTCACCACACTTCGAGACTTTGGAATGGGCAAGAGAGGTAGTGAGGAGAAAATCATCGAAGAGACACGTTATCTGAAAGAAGTCTTTGAAAAATTTGAGGGTAAGTAAAATCAGAACTTCCAAATTTAGTATGCAGTGATAACATCAGTATCAGGGTCCATTAAGGATGGCGCATGCTCGGAGTGGCCACACGGTCGAGTATCTTGTTCGTTTGTCGTTTAAAGTTTATTCGTCTGTCGTTTTAAGTTGTTTAATCCCAGCAGCAGTGCTATGAACAACGTCTGTACAGTGAGGACAGGCTTAGACGTTTTATTTGTGGTTCTGATCGCCAGTCTGGTCGTTTATATAGCGACAGTATTAGCTGGGATTACATACATGCGAAAGGCATTGCTCAGCTTCAGCTTCAGCCTCAAGCGAACTTCACTCTGCACCCCAGACGAACTTTTATCATCGTCTGCCGAAAACAGGGTACGACTAAGAGTAGTAGAAGAGGGGGTGTCCAGACGCATTTTATGAGAAAGCCCTATCTGTCATGCTTGGCAATGTGCGGAGTATAAGGAACAACATTTATGAACTTCGAGCTTGTGTGCAATATCTGTCGGATTATCGTCAGTCTTGTATGATCTGTCTGTTGGAAACCTGGCTCACTGAGACAGACCCTGAATCTGCCATCGACTTGGATGGTTTCTCTGTGGTTTGGGCGGACTGTAATGCGAGCTCCGGCAAAAGCAAAGGAGGGGACATTTGCATGTTTATAAGTCAGAAGTACCTCAACCCATCACAGGTCAGAAACAGGGACATTGAACTTTTAGCAGTGAACCGTAGACAATACTACCTTCTCCATGAGATAAACCAGGCCCGTGTTTTTATTGGCTACATTGCTTCCTCTGTGGAGGCGGGCAAAATCATACATGATCTAGTGGCACAGACAGAGGCAAAGGGGAAAAAAATCTTCTGCTGTCTACCTGAATTGTTACCACGAATTGGTAACATAGCAAAGGCATACTACACCAAGGCCCTGGCAGGGTTAGGAAAGTCAGAGCACAATATGACTCGGTTTATACCAGCCCCTGCTACGCTGGGGAAAGGTCCACACAACTGAGGTTAAATGCTGGTCTGCTATAAACACATTTTATATCCGCTTTGATGAGGTTCGTTACTCTGAACAGCAGGCAATTGTTAGAATAAAAGATTTAACTGGAAGGGACATTGATGTCTCCATTGATGATGTTATGAAGGAATTTTCTAAGCTCCACACCAGGAAATCACAAAGGCCAGATGGGATCAGCTGCAACGTCTTGAAGACGTGCTGATTCACTGGCTCTCCCATTTCAGAGGTTGTTTATACCAGTAATTAAACACTAATTATACTAGTAGCTAATTATACCAGTACCATATTATACCAGTACCTAATTGTACCAGTGCTTAAACACAATGGGCCTGAAGAAATGAACGACCTGAGACCAGTGTCATTAATTTCAATTCCTATGAAGTGCTTGGAAAAGATATTGTTAAACCACCTGTTAACTGCAGTTTGAGTCTTAATATACACCATTAGAGGAGTGAACAATGCACTGCTGACAGTGACCAATAGTCCAGGTGCTGGTCGTAAAAAATAGAACATCTTGAAAAAGTGGATTTGATTTCAGTAAATACAGTTACCTGTTTCATCAGTGTCTCATCAAGCATGTGTGTATTTGAGTAATAAATACCAAATAAATTTGAATGAAATCAATAATTATGTTACAGGGTCTGTTTCATTGGACTTTGTCCCTGTCGGCTGTAGCTTCAGCTCCAAATGCATTCCAGAGGATGATGTCACAGATTTTGGCTGTACTGGATGGCATCCAAAGTTACATAGATGATATTTTCATTTCTGGAGATACTCCCTATCAACATCCAGATCCTGATCACATGCTTGTTGTCACACTATTGTCACTTCCTCAAGAAACACATTGCATTATGTTTCCTCTTTGGACTGACAGGGTGGTATTACCAAGTTTATTCCTAACTATGATACTTTGGTACCACCAAAGTATCATTAGTTAGGAATAAAGCTCCTTTGTAAAGCTTCTGTAAAGATGTTTTGAGACAACTGTTGTTGTAATAAATGCTCTATAAATACATTTTGACTTGACTTCCAATTACATCCAATTCTGTCAGCTTGAGCCGAGAGATATACAGGGAAAGCTATACCACTATTAGAGAGGAACTATATGTTTTCTTCCCAGAGGAGAACGGTGGTAGTTGAGCTCCCTTGAACCTCAGGATGGTTGTGATATTGTTGAGATTTGAACTTGGAATAATGGAATAAAAATAGATGGAATAAAATAGAATGTTCAGCCAAGACTGGAACATCTCAAATGCACTGATTAAAACAAAACAAAGATATGCAATGGATTGTGACTCAAACTCAAATATGACTTAGAATTGTTCATTTTTTGTGCTGCACTGTTACAGGAAAACCATTTGATACAACCCACCCAGTTAATGTTGCAGTCTCCAACATCATCTGTACAATCACCTATGGAAGCAGATTTGACTATGAAGATCCTGTATTCAAACGCATGGTTGACCAGGCCAATGAGAACATGAAGAATGTTGCTTCTGTTCCAGTACAGGTTCTGTATCTCTTTTGAGTGATCAAAGTTTAGTGAAAAAAATCGCTAAACAAAAGACATGTTCATTTTACCATATGATTTTCCACATGAATTTTAGCTCTACAACATGTTTCCCAAAATATTTCCAAGAACTAAAAGCTGGACAAAGGTCATAAATAATAACCAGAGCAATAGGAATGAAATGCAACAACTGATGAACAGTCTTAAAGAGACTGTGAACCTAACAGACAGTAGAGGACTTGTTGACTCCTTCTTCATCCGCAAGGTACACAATTCTCACTATAACTGACATCAATCAAGGACACGTTGCTATTATTTACCTCACATGTTGCTGCCTGTTTACCTGTTCTTGGTAAATGTCTTTCAGGCACTGGGAGAAAATGATGTGAACTTCCATGATGGAAATCTGCTTGCCACTATATCCAACCTGTTTATTGCTGGCACTGACACCACAAGTACAACCCTACGCTGGAGTCTGCTGCTTATGGCCAAATATCCACAAATACAAAGTGAGACGAGATGTAGACTTACAGTACTTACTTGTTGTTACTGGTTGCTAGGTTTCTGACTATACTGTTACTGGTTGCTAGGTTTCTGACTATCCTGTTACTGGTTGCTAGGTTTCTGACTATACTGTTACTGGTTGCTAGGTTTCTGACTATAGTGATGACTATAAATAGGAATGCATGCACTCAAACTGTGTAGCTGTCCAAACTACACAGTGAATAGATACTAATATAATAAACAATTTACCATTCTACAAAATTACCAAATTACAAATTAGCATTTATGAGAACAATTAAACAATGTGATTAAACTATATTATTAAAACGATATTGTTTATAAGAACTAGTAAACTATACAAATCAGGATACTTGTGGCACAAATGAATTTTTCCCTCCATTAAATGTAATGTTCTTTATTTATTATAAAGATTTATTTACAAGTGAAACTTTGAGACACTCGATAACAGGAATGACAATCACAGCCTTGGAATTCAGGAATTCACACAGATTAGAGTGAAAAATGACATTTTTGTATGTAATGTACTGCAATGTTATTTATTTTTTATTTATTTCTGGAAAAACTCATGAAAGGGGAGTTGATCCAGTGCAAAGAAATGTTTTTATTTATTTTAAATATTTCTACGGTCAAATAACCATCACACTTTTTTTTTTTTTTTACTTTTTTACAATGTTAGCAAGGGAGGATACATTGTTTGAAAAGATTTGCAAAAGTTTACAAACATTTCAGTCTACAATATGACCAGCGGTCACATGACTGGCACTCAGCACTTCTGGATAACAGAACACGATGCAAATTTTTATAGAACATTTCCCATAGAACTGAGTCATCTATAACATGTAATAGTTTGTTTACTTAAACAAATCCTTTTTTGCTGTAGCCACTGTCCAAGAGGAGATTAGCAGGGTGGTTGGAACCCGTCAACCAGTGATGGACGACAGGAAGAACTTGCCTTACACAAACGCAGTGATCCATGAAACCCAGAGACTGGCCAACATAATACCCATGAGTCTCCCCCACATCACCACATGTGACATTCAGTTCCAGGGTTTTTTCATCAAGAAGGTTGATCATTAGGATGTCAGCATGATTTTACCCAATCATGATGCACATGTATTTAAATGCATCCATATTTAACACTTCGATTCACTCTTCCTCAGGGAACTTGTGTGATGCCACTCTTGACATCTGTGTTGAAGGATGAGAACGAATGGGAGAGCCCACACACCTTCAACCCAGCACATTTCCTTGATGAAGATGGAAATTTTATTAAAAGAGATGCCTTTATGCCCTTTTCTGGAGGTAATCTACCAGATCACAGTCTTATTCAGAGTAACTTATGTACATTTATAAGCATGACGTGGTGTTACACCCGTGACGTGGTGTTACACCCGTGACGTGGTGTTACACCCGTGACCTTGTTGATGCTAGCATGTTGCTCTACCACCATTGACATGTGTGGGTGAGTTACAGAAACTACTTGAGGTTGGTTTGAGGTGGATTGTTGCTGACATACATTTTAGTTGGAAGATTTAAAAGCAAGATAATTTATTACAACTCAGAACTGCGTTATCCCCTAGTATTCATTAACCCTAGGATGTCGAGTGGGTTAAAGAATATCAGTACCTAGGTACAAAAATTGAGTTGTAATTTGGACCCCAAATTGATTCTCTGTGTAAACAGCACCTACAACGTTTGACTTGTCCAAGGGAGCAAAGGTTCTTTAACTTTGATAAAACCTTAATGTAAATGTATTGCAAGATGTTTATAGAGCCTGTAATACATCTTTGTGTTGTTGGTTTTATAATTAGATTGTGTAAAATAAGAAGAACCTAAACAGCGCTATTTACCAAGATGATAAGATTCCTGGAGTACAAAAGAGAAGTGTAGCTGACCTGGGTGATATTAGGGCTGTGGGTAAGACTTGGGCTGTAGTCTTGGACTGAAGGTTTGGTCAGTCTTATTTGTTCTTGTGGAGCAACAGACTCTATTAAACAGGTATCTTCTCCTCCCATTTCCCTTGCTTTGACTAGGGCGCAGGGTGTGTCTCGGAGAGAGTCTGGCTAGGATGGAGCTGTTCCTCTTCTTCACCTCTCTCCTGCAGTACTTTCACTTCACTCCTCCACCAGGCATTTCTGAGGATCAGCTGGACCTGACACCAGTTGTGGGATTCACACTAAGCCCCTTCCCTCATCAGCTTTGTGCAGTGCGCAGAACCTGATCACTCTGCATCTGTTCCTCTAAATCATCTAAACAGATAAAATGTAATAAACATTGTGCATTACCAATATCTGAGATCTGTTATCTTATGCTGGGATCAGACAACATGAATTCAGCCTGATTTCAACAAATTTATAGTAGCTGACATTTTTTCAGCATCAGGCTCGAATACTAGTGTCGGGAACAAGGAGTAGGCCTTGGAGTGTGACCATCGAAGAACAACAATGTGGTATCTGGTGCACATATTCCTCGACAGCCATGACAATTTCCCCACCCTCCGATCCGATTTCTTATGAACTCACTCAAAGATGTGAACAATGATTGGTTGGCGTCAAGTGGGGTGTTGCCAATCTCAACCAAGACATTGTATGAATTTATAGCATTTTGACTGCCTAAACACAGACATGGTGACATCTCTGGTCCCAGAATTAGAAATAGGTGTTGCAATTATTGGATATTACTGGTGAAAATGGATCAATATGAATAGACAGTACACACTGTAAAATCTCTTTGACTATTGTAAAATCTCTTAAAGGTCATTGTACCTTGTCTCAACAGACTGGGGTGTGGGATGTACTGCTTTTCATCTTAACTAAAGCATAAAAACAGCTTCAGGAAGAGATTACAACAAATTACAACCAAGTTCTTAGATCCAGTTAAAACAGTCATCCTTGGGCCCTCACTGCAGTGAAGAATGTTGTAATGCTCGTCACTCAATTTGAAACAGCACTGCTCTCTGTAGAGAATGTTGAATAAGGCTTTACAAAGTTTCTGAACACTCATGAAATGTTAAATAACGTACTGTTAATGATCATAATTATTCATTATTTATACATTTATGAATACTCCAAATTATTGGCTTTTCTCATGTGCTTAAATCGTTGTTTCTACCCAGTTTTAGGGCTACATTTCTTACCACAGGCTTGTCACATTAATTCTGCAGGAATAATCGCTTACAAAGCAATCGCTAGAAGGTTTAACATTGTATTCACTAAGACTTCAAACTGTGCAACACAGGCTCAGAAAATGTGTAGTTACCTTAAAGCATTTTTAATACATTTGCTTCTATTATTGTCTTATTATACCTACTTATAAAACTTACTTAAGTGTGCGAGTCAGAATGATGCTCAGCATCATAGTTGCTATACCTGCGGAGGTGTCCTTGGGCTGGAGGGTCAGCAGGATTTACTTTCTTACTCAAGTGAGGAGGAAGAAGCCAGGATTGAGTAAAAGTTCAGACTCATAGCAAGAGAAAGTGGAAGAAGCATCTGCTCTTGGAGGAGGATTTTCCACAGAGACCTTAGTTTCAGCTTCAGAAGGTGAACAGTCAGTAGTATCAAAAGTATCCAAGAAAGAGCTAGCTACAGCTTACCTGACTCTATTGATGGGGACTGGAGTTGGGTCCTTAAGGTGATGTGTGACAGGTGTAGTGTCACCTATGGGATGCTCACTACTGCGGACGACTACATATTAGAACAAAGCATGTGTGCACAAATCTCATTATCTAACAAGACTGGATGAATAAGATCAAACACATTCAAACAGCGTTGAACTATTACAACTGCGTTCTTATTTAAAGGGTAGTTTAAAGGAACTATGCCCAGATGTTCCAGTCTCATGTGATTTGGTTATTAGAACTGCTTGTCGTCCTCACTAAATTCCTGTAGGATTGGGAGGGAATTTACGCCGCTGGTGCTTTGTTGCTGAAATATGACGTCGTCCAGGTGAACTGGGAATAGTCCTTTTGGCGTTAAATTAGTTTGTCCAGGAATTAGTTTGCCCACCGTTTAACAAGAAGGAATTGACCGCCTTTCCGAGCTTGCCTGGAAGAAATTCGGTGAATTTGTTGCCGTGGTAACGCTGATCAGACGTTAGACGTTAGATTCCTTCGTTACGTGAGTTGGTTAATTAAGAAATACGATTTTCAGCTGTTTGCTGTAAACCGTCCAAATGTTGTTGAATGGAAAACCGGAGAAAGGGTTGATGGGCGGAGCCTCTCTTATAGATCTCAACCTTAGTGAGGGAAGACCAGAGAGAGAACACGATGTTCTCTTGATCACGGTATTTAAAACACCTGAATTCCAGGTGCCTTGAACTTCTACTGATGCCAGCTTGTTCTGCGTGTCTCAGGGGGTGCTGCCATCTGCTGGATTTGCATGGTACCTACATGAGCATGACGTCTGAATGTATGTGTCATCATTAGTCATTTCACCTGTGTCATGTTTAATGTGTGTGTGTATAATGTGTGTATACATAAGCGTATGTGTGTCACCCCTTGTTTGTCTCTCTTTGTCGCCTCATGTTGGCTGTGGCGCTTCTCGTCTGTATCTCTTATATCTCTTAAATAAACGTCTGTATCTCTTAACATCGCTCGGCATCCTGTCTCAGTTTTTAAACGGGCTACGCAAGCTGTAGTTAGTTTAATGTAACTACGTTATATCAACAGCTACAGAAGACAAGATCCTTACGAGATGAGTTTCATGGTGGTCCTTACTTCATGATGGCGATTACTTTTTATGTAGTTTGAGTAAATGCAAATCTAAAGAGACGCTAAAAAGGACTTGCAGACGAAAAAATATATATATTTGGTTGATTTTGATGAGAATGGTGTTGATGAAGAATTAATCAGAGTCAAACTGATAAATCAGAATAGGAATTGCTTTGTCTCGGACCACAAGACCCTGCAGTGAATAGTAATGACAGCTGAAAAGAACAACAGAGCCCAAACTGTATGTGTGGCCCCTGACTGCAGCGTAAAATAAGGTGATCAAATTTTCAGTGGATCAGTTTCAGGCAAGACACCAATGGATAAACGAGTGCAAAAATTGTATGACTAAACAGTGTAAAAACATAGCTAGGTCATTTTTGTACAACTTGGAATACCACACTACAGCTTGTATAGAGCTAATTTGATGCGAATACTTTGGAAACAAACAGCACATGTTTTGCAAATATCTTACTACAGACACATGGTGTACAATTTCAAAATATGACTAGCTAACACGTAAGTGTGCTTTACGAATGCAAAATTGCTACTGTTGCTAACACGTGACTTAAATGCAGATCCGTTTTCAAATACATTACATTTAAGAAATGGTTTTTTTTTTTATTTGACTGGTCAGGAAGGCACTCAGGCCAAAACATGCTGCCTTTATTTTTTCAGTACACATGGGGTAAACAGTACCTCAATACACAAGTACCTCATAGTTTATTTATTGTACGGTCTACATAAGACCATGCATGGGCTATACACGCAGAGTTTATTTAAAATGGCTGTCGAATCAAACTTAATTACAACCTCTTAAGTGTCATTTTTTAATGAACGTTAACAATTGCAGTATAGGAGCACATTAACTGTGTCAGGCTTTAGCCTCCCTTAGCGTCGCGGTCTCCCTGGCAACCTGTATTTCCGTCTACTGTCCGTGATTATGTTTGGTATTCAGTTCCGTGTTTTGCTCAGTCTTGTTGCATACATGCATGGTTGCATTGTATTGGTATTTTGTAGATTATCTGCATTCGTTTGTAGCCTGCTCTTTTTTTCGTTTCTGGCTCATCGTTCCAAATTGAATGTGAATGCAATGTACCCCCTCCCCAGGCCTTCTCATGTAATGCTGACAAGAGATAATCATCATAATGCTTTGCCTCTGCGGTTTATGTGCGTTTCTGTGTTTTTAGAAATGTATGTCAACTCGTTAAGTTACTGGACATTACGGAAAAAGACGAATAGTGTAGTATAATGAATATTTAAGGAGTGGAGGTGACGGATCATTTGGTGCAACCTCCCACATCATACCTGTGCAGAACGAGACAGCTCATTCTTCTGAGGAACTTTTTGATAACGCTGAGAAAGCAGAGGGTTAGTGGTGTATTTAGGATGTTTTCTATCATCTGCATTTTTCAAATATAAATAGACTTGACTTGAAATGTCAAAAATTGTATTGTATTTATAAACATGTCTCCCTCTCTCTTCAAACAAACAAATAAAAACTGTTTGCATAGTTCCTCATGATCTTTTTACTACATCCTTTTATGGAATAGAAGACTACACCAGCCCTAGCTAGGGCAGCATGCTTGTACAGAGGAACTGTGCTCCACACTCAGGGAAACCACTGCATCTGCATGTTGATCCAGCTGATGTGTCTGATTACAGATACTCTAAATTCATGTTCTAAATCTCAAAATACGTTCATAAGCTTCCTGAAGCTTCCGTGTAACAGTTGCTTTCATGTTACAAGCTCTGCTTTTGACCACATGTTCCTGAATTTGCACTGGTGCACTTAAGCAATACTTGCACCAGTAGATGTTCTCTGACTATGGGGAAAGAAAAAATTCTGACTGCCACTGAGCGTCAGTAACCAGTAACCAGTCTCCAAGTGTGACACATCCATAACCTCCTTTTGCCTCTGTCTAGCCCTTGTTTGTCTCATTTGTCCAGGATGATTGATAACCATCTTCTGGACCGCGACAACGAATATGATCCTGCCTGCCCCTCTGGACTGTATTGCTAGTGTCTCTCTAGTTACCAACTCCTGCATGTTTGATGAATATTCAGTTTGGAACATTCCGATTTAACAAATATTCGCCTTTACCGTCTGTATTTCTCATCTCTAGTCACTTGAGGCTAACAAAACTAGTAGAGTGCTTTTGAAAAATATCTATCTATCTACCTATGCATCCATCCATCCATCCATCTTCCACTGCTTATCCAGGTCCAGGTTGCAGGGGCAGCAGCCTATGAAAGGAGGTTCAGGCCTCCCTCTTCCCCAGCACCTCTTCCAGCTCCTCCAGGGGGATACTGAGGTGTTTCCAGGACAATCAAGAGATGTAATCCCTCCAATGTGTCCTGGGTCTTCCCCAGAGTCTCATTCCTGTTGTACATGCCTGGAATACTCTAGGGAGGCATCCAGTGGGCATTCTGATCAAATACCCAAACCACCTCAGCTTCTCTCAACACGGAGGAGCAGTGGCTCTACTGTGAGCCTCTCCTGGATTGCTGAGCTCCTCACCCTGTCTCTAAGGCCAAAGCTGGGCTGCCCAATGGAGGATGGATTTCCTTCTGAGTCTTGGTCCTCCCAAGGTTTCTTCCTAACCCCCACCTAGGGAGTTTTTCCTTGCCACTGTCACCTCTGGCTTGCTCATTAGGGAATTGGACGCATTCCTCTATTTGGAGAAATAATTCACTCACGACCTGGAGAGAGCATTCCACACTTTTCTGACTATCATGGTCTCAGAGTTGATTGCTGATTGTCATCCCAGCCGCTTCACACTCGGACCAAGATCCAGGGACTGAATGGCCCATAGCAGTGAGCCCCATACCCTGTACTCCTGGAGCACCCCTACAGGTTCACCCAAGGGACATGGTCGAATGCCTTCTCCAGATCCACAGAGCAGATGTCGCCCTTGGCGCTTGGAAAAAATGTATTCTATGAAAAGTGGTAACTTTTAAAATAGCCACAAACAAAGAGCTGAATAAATGTCTTATTAAATTATAGAAATGTATAAATATAATTCCCATAAACATGTGCACGTTTGAGCCAAAGAGAAAAGATTCTCAGTATGCCAGAACTCAGCCTCCCACTCTGACCAGACCGGTGATATTGTTGTATTCTAGTGATAGTGGAGTTGTATGGGTATGTGCTAAAATTATAATGACCAGCAGTAAAGGTGTTAACCTCACAGTGAGGGTGGCAGGTTCTCCTGGCTGGTGTGGACCTGTAGCCTCCATCTTGTCAAAGCTGTAATTCCTTTCAGGTGTGGAACTTCACTCAGTAGTTTGTTATATTTGAGGGCTTTAGCCCTCAAAAGTACTTAACATGTGAGAAATTGGAAAACACAATGGGGTCAAAAGCCTTGACATACGCTGTTTTCACAGAGAAATCATATTAAGCTCATTCTGAGTGAATTCTGTGAGCTATGTGATTCTAACTCTGAATCTTAATCAGTATGAAGTGATACTGATTCTGAGTTTGTGTGGTTGTGAATTCTGTATTGTTTATTCATGTTTTGTTTAGCTGTGAAGAGACCCTCAGAGACTGCTATTACACCACAGACAGTGTTGATATAGAGGACATAGAGAAGGCAAATGAAATGATTGGTTTCTTCAACTGGTTTAACCAGTCCAGGACCAGGTCAGAGGCCAACTGAGGAAGCTTCACCTCAGGAAAGCAGCAGGGCCCAGACGAGGTGTGTCACTGACTACTGAAGACCTGCGCTGTGGAACTGGGTGAGCCACTTTAACACATCTTCAACCTCAGCCTGCAGCTGGGGAGAGTACCCACCCTCTGGAGGACATCATGTAGAGTTCAGGTTCCCAAAAAGAACTGACCCAGTGAGCTGAATGACTTCCAACCGGTGGCACTTACTTCACATCTGATGAAGACGTTGGAGCATCTCTTCCTTGGTCTACTCAGACCCCACGTGCAACATGCCCAGGACTATCTGCAGTTCGAGTGCCGGGCAGATGTTGGTGTGGAAGACGCCATCCTCTACCTGTTACACCAAGCGCACTCACACCTGGATAAGGGAAATGGTACAGTGAGGATGCTCTTCTTGGACTTCTCGAGTGTCTTTAACACCATCCTCCCCCTTATGCTTCAGGATAAACTGATTGGGATGTGAGTGGACCCCTGCCTGGACCTCCAGCTACCTCACAGACAGGCTGCAGTACATCAGGCTGAAGGACATCACGACACTATGATCAGAAGCAATGGAGCAGCAAAGGAGCACCCCAGGGTGTAGTGCTGGCCCCTCTTCACCCTGTACACCGCGGACGTCTGCTACAAGTCAGTGATGTGTCACATTCCCAAGTTTGCTGATAACACAGCCATCGTGGAGTGTATCAAGGAGGATGGAGAGGAGGAGTGTAGGAGCCTGGTGAGGGACCTGTTCGGTGCCACAGGAACCATCTGCAGCTCAGCACCTCAAAGACCAAGGAGCTGGTCATCAACTTTGGGAGGTCCAGACCAAGGTCACAACCAGTTCTGATTGAAGGATTCAAGGTGGAGGCTATGGATTCATACAAGTACCTTGGACTGTGGTTGAACATCAAGCTGGACTGAACTTGTAGCACTGAACACCTGTACAGGAAGGGACAGAGCAGGCTGTACTTCCTGAAGAGGCTGTGGTCCTTTAACATCTGCAGGATGTTCAGGGATGCAGTGTAAGTTCAATGGTGTTGAAGACGCCACACGTAGCTTAGTGTGTGGTTTCCAAGTGTTGCGACAGCAGCCAAAACTAGTTACATTTTCACACTGAATAACTTGCATATAGTACATGTGTACCAGTGTTCAAAACTGCTATCAGTGTTGTTGGTACAGCATAGGAGGACCAGGAGGATAAAATCAGAACATTTTATTCATCTCTAAAAGGAGATGCGTCAAACAGCCTGCGTCTGTGGCTCCTGGGGAGACGGGGGTTAGGCAGTGGGTGGGTGATTGGAGTCTGACAGGGTGTGTATGAGATCCTCTGCCTCCCCATACTAGAGAGGAAGATCCCCAAGTGGAAGACAGTGCCCCCTGTAGGGATCAGTGGAGGAAGACCTTTACTCTTTTGCCGTCTTCTTCTTCCTTTATGCATCTCACCCAGTCTGTCTTTCCGTGACCCCAGGGTTAGGGTTAACCTAAATGCTGTAACTTCCACATAGTATTCTGTCTATTTTATCTGGCAAGAAAACAGGAAGTAACTTCTTACACAAATGTTACAGTACTTCCTCTTTTTTGCGTAGAAGCTGTATTAGCCATGTACAAGATGGGCCAGTTTTATTTGGTCGTTTGCTGCCTTGTTTCCTCATCTGTGTGAAGCTGTGTGTAAGTGTAGAACTGGATTGCTGACTGACTGGGTGAAGAGTCCTCAAGTGGAAAGATTCACAGAGAAAATAACTCTCTCGGGTTGATGATCTGATTAATTTTTACAACTGTGTGAAGATGCAGGTGATCTTTGGAGTCCTGCTGATGTTCACAGGAGCTTCCACAGGCAAGTAGCACACCTGATTTTATGATCTTGTAGTATGGTAAACATGAGGTTTCAAGATAAGTATGTTTTTCAAAATGTAGTTTGTATCACAATGGATTAACTATGTATTTGTGAGTAGGTTGTAGAACCCCAAAAGATAGAATTTTACCTGCTGTTCATGTGAGGGAAGGACTGGGCGTGTGTGGACTGTTCATGTGAGGGAAGGACTGGACGTGTGTGGACTGTTCATGTGAGGGGAGGACTGGACGTGTGTGGACTGTTCATGTGAAGGTAGGACTGGACGTGTGTGTACTGTTCATGTGAGGGGAGGACTGGACGTGTGTGGACTGTTCATGTGAAGGGAGGACTGGACGTGTGAATATGTTGATTTGAACTTTATGTATCAGTAGGATCTTTTTACCGTGAACTTAATCATTCCCCAGAAAGTACTTCAAAATATCTAAATATTCTAATTTATGATACATCATTTTAATATTCATCATTTTATGTTTTCTATCAGTGGTATCGGTTTCATTTCAACTTTGGGGGACACATTGCTCACACCACCCAGCCTAACACATCCTATGATACTGTGAGCAGGACTTACTGGGGAGGTGTGCATCCATCTTTTTTGGACACAGTTTTTTTTATTGCAAAAATCAAATCATTCCAAAGAAGTAAAAGAGCATTTTGATCACAAGCAAAGACTCAACAGGAAACAAACTGTATTTTAGAGTGATCAGGTCAGCAGTCTCTCCCACACACCCAAATACATGTGATGTGATGTCATGTGATGCTCACCACTGAGAGACAAGAACAACGTTACTGGACATGTAAGAGTATTTAGTGAAATAAAACAACATTCCTTCAGGGCTTCAGTCCAACATACATGACAGGGTCTGTGTGTACAGGATGACACAGCACTTATAATACAGCAGAAGCAGCATTGGATTAAAGGATTATACATTTTATTATATACATTTAGACCAAAAATGCATAGCTGACTAAATAAAAGGCTAATAATTATAGATTGTAAACTGGCCAAGTTAACAACTTGTAAATGAATAGAACAACAACTTGAAATAACTGTGACATTTACTGCTGCTGAGGTGAGATTCGGTGGCTGACTGTTTCTTAGTTTATTTATTGTACTAAATAGTAATCTGTAATAATACTACATAATTCTAAATAGTAATCTGTAGTAGTACTACATAATTCTGAATGGTAATCTGTAATAATACTACATAATTCCAAATAGTAATCTGTAGTAGTACTACATAATTCTGAATGGTAATCTATAATAGTACTACATAATTCCAAATAGTAATCTGTAATAGTACTACATAATTCTAAATAGTAATCTGTAGTAGTACTACATAATTCTAAATGGTAATCTGTAATAATACTACATAATTCTAAATAGTAATCTGTAATAATACTACATAATTCCAAATAGTAATCTGTAGTAGTACTACATAATTCTGAATGGTAATCTATAATAGTACTACATAATTCCAAATAGTAATCTGTAATAGTACTACATAATTCTAAATAGTAATCTGTAGTAGTACTACATAATTCTAAATGGTAATCTGTAATAATACTACATAATTCTAAATAGTAATCTGTAATAATACTACATAATTCTAAATAGTAATCTGTAATAGTACTACATAATTCTAAATGGTAATCTGTAATAATACTACATAATTCTAAATAGTAATCTGTAATAATACTACATAATTCTAAATAGTAATCTGTAATAGTACTACATCATTCTTGCTGTTTTCAAAGATATGCTCAGTGCACACATTTGTGTTTTTTGTAAGATTTGTCTGTCCTGTGGAATTCCTATCTGAGACACTATTTACGTTTTGTCTCATACAGTTTGTTTTAGCATGTGTACATGGTCTTTTTACTAAGGGACAAAGTTTTACTTCTTAGTAATGCCACTTTATTTCAAGGAGCAGTAAGTGATTTTTAGCAATTTTTATCTGTTTATGAAATTGATTATAAATTTTTAATTAATCTCATGAGATGTTTGTTCAAATTGCTTTGTAACCCTCAAATGAACCATTAGACACTCCATCTGTATATGCAAAAATCAATTAGAAGGAGAAAGAATTTCAAAGGAAGGACATCTGTAACTGTTTTTTGAATGGATGCCATTCTTATAAATGGTTATACTTCCTCTCTGACCATTTAAACAAGAGTTGTGTACTGTGTTGTACCCTGTGTAACCTTGTTTAAGGCCACGTCTACCCACATTTCTGTAAGATACATGGCTGCTGCTTTTCCTCTGCTCTGGTTTGGTGACTGTCAGCATCTGCCACTACATCCTATGAGAAATGAGAGTAGCACCTTCCTGGGGTGCGTGATGTCCTGGGGTTGGTGTTGTTTCTGGGTGGGTGTTGTCCTGGGGTGGATCTTGTCCTGGGGTAGATGTTGGCCTGGGGGTAGATGTTGTCCTGACTTCAGTGTTGGATTCCCGCCCCCAGATATCTTTGGCACCAGGGCTTGATCTATGAACCCATGGTGATGGTAGAACACTTTACTGGTGCTCCACTCATGAGCACCACATTCTTCCTTTTAACCATAAAAGAAAATTATTACATTTGATGCTGTTGATCAAATTTAGTAAATTTCAGTTTAACTGAAAACTGTTCTGTAGTTCATTTCTCCTGTAATGGATTTAATAAATTATTCATTAAAATACATTAGATATGTT
>JAOXYF010020895.1:0-21191 GCA_028565775.1 Sternarchorhynchus goeldii
CTTGAGAACTGGAGTGATAGCTGCCAGCTTCAAACATGCCGGAACCATTCCTGAGCTAAGTGAAGCATTAATAACCATAGTAATAAGAGGACAGACAGATGGAGAACAGGCTTTCATCCATTGCGTTGGCATGGGATCTAGTTGACATGTAGTTGCCCTTGAGGTCATAACAAGCTGCCTAACATAGTGTTGATTTACAGCAATGAAGGCAGAAAATTAGTTGATGTGTTTAGCACAGTTACAGTAGGCTGAAACTGTGAATAAATTGTATCTATATTGTGATTTAAAAAATCCATAAAACGAGAGCAAAGTTCAAACGAGGGAGCTAGAGGAAAACTCTTCACAGGGTAGCTTACTGACAGTTTGAAAAAGATGGGCTTTACCCATTTTGCTGTGTGATGGGGGCATTATCCTGCATGAAAATTGCTGGCTGATTGAGTGATGAACGCAAGGATACACACTTGCATTCACTCTTCCATGTAGCTGTATGAGAGGTCCAACTCCTGCTGCCGAAAACATTTCCCCAAACCATGACACTTCCTCCTCCACCTTTCACTGACTTCATTACACACTTTGGGTTCAGTCTTTCCCCAGTTTGTCGACGAACATAATGTTTCCCATCAGACAGAAATAAATTAAACTTGCTTTCATCACTAAAACAAACTCTGGACCACTTCACTGTCCACACAACATGCTCCTCAGCAAAGGTGAGTCTAGCTTTTTTATTCTTTCTGCTAATGAGAGGTTTGGTCACTGCACAGTGGGCTTTCAGTCCAAATGCTCTTAAACGTCGAGACACTATATGACAAGACAGATCCTTACCCTGTTCAGAACAGAAGCAGAACAACCACTTACCACAGCAGACATTCAGACACAAGCCATGTGTACAGAAAAGCAGAAGTGGGCAAAAGGGGGGTGTAAGAGAGTAGACAGTATCTGGACTCATTTGGAGACAGGCAAACCATGTTTACCAAGACAATACATGCAAGGGTTAGTGCAGATTGCTCATGGGAGGAGTCACATGAGCAAAGGGGGGATTAATGCACTGGTAAGTAAACAGTGGTATGCACCAGGCCTCACCTCATACTCCAAAAATGTTTGCTCAAGCTGTCTCGTGTGCGTGCAAAATGCGATAGGTGGTAAGTCACATGCAAAACACACACCCGCCGGACACCCGCCGCTGACCGAGCCGTTTCAACACTGGCAAATTGACTTTGTGGAACTGACACCCACCGAGGGAAAAAGGTATTTGTTGGTATGCGTTTGCATGTTCAGCAAATGGGTGGAGGCCTTCCCAACAGGTAAACAAGACAGTGAGGCAGTCACAAAAGACTTACTGCGAGAAATCATTCCCAGGTGGGGATTACCTAAAAGAATCTCAAGTGATAATGGCACCCCATTCTTACATGAGGGATTGCGCCAACTGACTAAGTACCTGGGCATTGACATGAGAAAACACTGCAGTTACCACCCCGCTAGTGCAGGGGCGGTAGAAAGAACCAATGGCACCATGAAAGGTGGCCTAGCCAAAACCACCCAGAGCACAAAATGTTTGGGTTCAATGTTTACCCCTAGTCCTTTGGCAGTGTAGGACTAGACCCCAGACCCGCCTGGAAGGCCTGTCGGCCTTTGAAGTTGTGTTTGGACAACCTCCAAACACCGGGGTGGGACCGCCGGGGTGGGACGATGCACTGATGAATGACACACTGTTGAATTATTGCATATCACTGCACAAGACCCTCTCCACTGTGTCTAAGCAGGTGAAAGCAGTGCTGCCGGACCCAGCTGACGGCCCACACCACAGCTTCCAACCGGGAGACTGGGTTCTGATCAAGGACTTCCGACAACGGAGGTGGAACCAACCCAGGTGGCTAGGACAATTCCAGGTGCTGCTGGTCACTCACACGACCGTAAAAACCAGCGGAAGGACGACGTGGACTCATCACACACACTGCAAATCATTTGCCTTTCCAAAAGGGGAAGACAAGGGCAGTGAATAGGCTTGGTTCATGTGGCTTACAATAGAGGAACTGAAACTATTCGTATTCACTTGGGTTATGTTCAATTGTCTGTCTATTTGGATTTTCTATAAGATTTTGTGACCAAATAGAGTGTATTTGAGTGATTAAAATGGTATGTGGGAGACTATTTGAGACACCAGGACCACCTAGGCCAAAACACAGGGTGAAGTCTTGGTGGGTTGAAATCATGATTAGGCTGATTGGTGTAACAATTGTGTTGATAATTTTGTTTTTGTATGAGACCCCTACAGGAGCCAGCAATCGCACCAGCCATGGCAGAATCCGGCGTGCAATAACAGAGGACGGATGCCTCAAACAGCATCGGGGTATAGAGTTAGAATATGAGTTAAACGCAACAACAGCATGGACATTTGATTTATGCACAGTAATAAACTGCGGGAAAAAAAATTGGTCTTATAATGGCTATGATGTGTATGTATGCTGGGATTACATTGTAAACAACTGGTGCAGCCCACCAGGCCGAGGATACACTGTAGGTGAGTGGTGCAAAACATGGGAGAGTGTAGTAGGCTATACAGGTGTATGGACTCCCACCAGGGGAGGTACCAATGTGCAAAACACTTTAAAGTGGTGGGATCAATTTCATTTCCAGAGAGATAGTAGCCGAGGGCAAAACCCACTGACACTGTCAGTGCAATGGCCACGTTCGCCTATTGTGTTAGCAGGGGCTGGCAGGAGCGACACCACACCTATCTACCTAGTATTGGGTGTAGATGTTGTGGGAACAGACCCAATGGGACTGATAAAGATCAAGTTTAAGCAGCCCGAAGCCAACACCAAACTGCCGCCCATCCCTACCAATGACCAAGAGTCTAGTCGAGTTGAGGCACGGAGTGAGGTTCTGGTAACAGATTACACTAAGTGGTCACCCCAGACTCTAATAAAATTAAGTACTGGGTACTCTGGAGACAACACTTGGTTGCAGTGGATAGCAAGACAGGCCAAGGAAAATGGTATGCAAGACTGTGTAGCATGCGCTCGAGCTAGGCCACAGTTGGTCTTAACTCTGGCACCGCTGTTCCCAAATACAGACCCGACAGGGTTTAAGTGCATGATGGGGCTAACTAGGCGAATGCACACACCTGGTTGCAATACCTTAGAAGATCTGTTTCCAGTCATTCCTAATGACACAAGAACAGGTCACTTCCGTGCACCAACAAGAGGTAACTTCACATGTTTCGCATGTAATGACAAGACCAGCAAAAAGATGAAAGTTTTAGGAACTATTAACTCAGACATGTGTCGCATTACCCTAGCAGGTGGTCGTTCCGTTGGATCATGGGCCAGAGCTGGACTGTACTGCTACTGTGGTGACAGGAATCTGTGGACCCGGATGCCCACCAGGGCTGTGGGAACATGCGCCATGGTAAGGCTAGGAGCACCAATCACCTTAATCGGATATAAGTCCAACCTCATCACCTCTGCTGCAATAGGATGAAGCAAGAGGGATGTGAGTGACCAAGTTGACTTAATGAAAAACACTCCGACATACATAGATGCTATAGGGGTTCCCAATGAGCATAAATTAGTTGATCAAGTAGCTACAGGGTTTAAGAACATCCCAATAATATCAACGCTATTCCCTGTGACCCCAAACAAAAACGTCGACCGAATTAACTTTGCCCATTATAATGTCATGCGCTTGGCAAACCTCACCAGGGATGCCGTCGAGGGTCTCAGGGACCAACTGGCAGCCACATCCTTGATGGCAGTGCAGAACAGAATAGCGCTTGACATGCTCCTAGCTGAGAAAGGAGGAGTATGCTCTATGTTTGGAGACACATGCTGTACTTTTATTCCAAACAACACAGCTCCCGATGGCTCTGTGAGTAGAGCATTGGACGGCTTAAGAGCCCTGTCCAAAGAAATGCAGGAGGCATCCGGAGTAGACAACCCGATCACTGGCTGGCTAGAGCGAATGTTCGGCAAATGGAGGGGACTCATTATGTCTATGTTAACCTCTGCAGCTGTTTTTCTATCCATTATATGAACATGTGGTTGTTGTTGTATTCCATGTATTAGGGCTCTGTTAGAATGTTTCTTTGTTAAGATGTTTGATAAACCACAGGTGACCATACACGAACAGATACCTTTATTGACTGAGGAGGACCTTACTCACCTGTTCGAGGAGAACAACTGGGATAGGCCTGACCTCAATCCAGTTCCTGATTGGGTTGTCCCACCAGAGGAAGAGACAACTATCTCAAATGTGTTATGAATGATACAGAATCAAATGTGGGGAAGTGTGAGGGAATTTTATTGATTGCATATGTTTAATCATAAAATGTAAGCTCTTAAAGCTGGCTCTCATGTGATTCTGCATGAAGATTGGTGTAACACTGTGTATGTGCAAAGGATTTTATTTTAGATGGCGTATTGTTTTTCATGGTGGCGTAGATGGCTACAGCAGGTTCATAGTGTACCTCAAGGCAGCTACTAATAACAGAGCCTCCACGGTCTTGACCAGCTTTTTAGAAGCTGTAAGCATCTATGGTGTGCCATCTCGTGTGAGGTCAGACAAAGGAGGGGAGAATGTTGATGTGGCACATTTCATGATTGCCAACAGAGTACAAAACCGGAATTCATTTATTACTGGTAGAAGTGTCCATAATCAAAGGTATGTTAGTCTTTGCTCATTCAGTAACACTGTACTTGAGCCCTGATACATAACATCTATGCCACAACCGTGTCTTAAAATCACAGGAATTAATGCATTAGTATCTTCACAATCTACACTAAAGCTCAAACTTTCTGGAGGAAATATTTAATTGCATCTTTTGCTCTTTTTTCTTGTTTAAGAATTGAGAGGTTGTGGAGGGACGTTTATTCTGGAGTGTTGGATCTGTTTTACAATCTTCACAAACCTTGAGAGAGAAGGTCTTCTGAATCCAGATGAGGATGTTCATCTTTTTGCACTGCACTTGTGCTTTCTCCCACTAATTCAGAGACACCTTCAGTTTTTTAAGGACTCCTGGAATCACCATAGACTACGCACAGAGCAGAACCAATCTCCTTTGCAGCTCTGGGCACTTCATAAGCATGCGGAAGTACAAGACCCTGTAGAGGTTAATTTTAAAATACGTTTTTTGTCTTCATAATTGTCTTAAATTCACATTTATTACTAAATTCTATGTTGTATAATTCACAGCTGTATAAATTACATAGATTAATGCATGAAATTGTCTCTACCTACATATTCTTAATTGTTTTATAAATATGTTTCTGTGGAAACTAATTCGATTAGGTTGTATGTTTGTTTTTTTTTTTTATGAGCTTGTTACATAATCACCATATATATTGGTCCTTCAACTTGAACAACCTCATCAATTTTAGGTTAACAGCATGGAGTATGGAGTTGACTGGACAGGGTCTTACAGTCACCATCAACCAGGGCTTGAGATTCCAGAGGTTCCGCTCCAACGGCCACTTACCGAGGAGGAACTTGAAAGACTCCAGAAGGCCCACTGTCATGTGCACTTGACATTTATTTAGAAACAATCAATTTAATAGAAGAAATACAATCCTAATTTGTTCCCAACATCTTCTGACGAAGTACATAATGAAATCCTACACTAGCTTTTAGCTGTTTGGATTCTCATCAGTCTAACATTGTTACATTTAAGATCAACAACTTCACTGTATAAAATGAAATGCTGCAATGGGTTTTCCAGACACGGAGCAATAAACATAAGAACGTACTGCACAATCTGACTTGCCCATAAAGAGTAACAAAAGAATAACTTTTATTCAGGTTCTAGCTGGCAAGTGGAATTCCTGGCCAAATGCCTAAATGTTTATAAAAAAACAGAACAAATTTTATTTGGATTAATCAAATATTAACATGAATCTCATAACTCCTATGGATTTTAATTAAAAGTTTCAGATCAAGCCAAATCCACTGTCTGTGCTCCAGACTGCTGTGAGCAAGTCCTTTTCAAAGGCTAGGTATTCTTTATAGTGGCTGGGTAGTTTTAGCAGATGAAAGCATGTGTTGGACTTGGGGAAGGTACACTCCACCAGTTCCACATCAAGGTATCTTGGCAGCATGCTCCAGTCCACCCAGAATCGCAGAACACGCAGGATGTTTGAGGAGCCTGCATATCATAAAAAGTCTTCAGATGAATAACAATGAAAATCATAAAACATGTAAATCTGCTATAATTAATTTCCCTAATTCAATAATCAATACACAAAATTCACTTACTATTCTCAATGAATCTGTGAAGAAGTTCAGTAAGCCTACACTGGTCCTCCAGGTCAACCTCACTCTTCTTTGTGTACTGGCCAACTGACTTTTTCTAGGATCATCTAATAGAACAGGTTAAAAGACTGTAAAACATCTGTCTATAAACAAGTTTATTCTGCAGACCCACATTTACCTCAGGAGTGAACTGCATGTCAGAGGACCGTGGAAAAAGAAAAGGGATTGTATCTTTTCGCTCAGTCAGCAAGGGCCAGATCAGAGTTTCTTTTAAACCACGCCTTAACTGCTTCACTTGCTTCCATGTCCTCCCAATGACCTGCAAACAAAAAAAACCCTCCTCTTCAACCATGTCATGTAGGTCGGCCTCTTGTACTTCTGAATATTGATAATAATGAGGATATTCATGTGTCTTACTTGCCTCTACCACCTAGACACACAATAAGAGGACAGACAACTCACTGCATGATAGAGAAGTTTGTCATGTAGCCACATTCTGTTTTGTGATGTCAAAGCCGGTAAGTGCCAGGACACTGCTAGCTCAGTGATTTTTGTTTTGTCTTCTGCTGCAAGTTCCTTTGAACTCTCAAGCTAAAATGTAATGTTATAATTTGTTCATACATAAATATGCAAGTGGAATTGTACAATCATCCTTGTAAAACAGTATCAAAAGGAACATACCATACTGATTAGGTCATGGACATCAGTGTCAGCACAGTCTGTAATCTCAATTGTGGTTGTTTCTGGTGACCCACCAAACACATGCATAATTGCTGGGCTTAGTCCAGCAAAGTTTGGCCCTTCATGGAGGAATGAGTGACCCATCATTTGGCCAGCAACAAGAAAGAAATCACTCTCAAAAAGAAGTTAAAATGTTGATGGAATCAGATGGTCTTTTTTGCCTTCAAAAAGAAGTGTTCCTCCTGGCACTTCAAAGAAGACAGCTTTGTTAATCAAAAATATATTTTAAAACATTTGACTAACATATGCCCTTTCCCCGTTATATGATCACTGCATTAAGGCAAAAAGCTTATGGATAGCCTATGCTATGTATATTAATATCTTGGCTTTTACAAAGACTTGAAGGACATTGAAACAGCAATAACGTCCTTTAAACAGCACAGTAATTAAAAACAAAGAGGAGAAATATGCAGGCAAGAACACTGCTTTTTGAGATGCCCTTAGCAACCCTGTTGAGAAGATTGTCAAATCATTCAAAATGACAGGTTGCAACAAATGCAAACTGATTCTCTATATATAGTATTTCCCTTTAAAGTGCATCCAAAGATACCATGACTTACTAAATTTATTTCAAAACCATGTTGAATTTTAGATATGATGGTTTCAAAGAAATGGTGCATCATCCCATCTTCAATAGCTGGATCGTCTAAAAAGTTCAAGCATAAAAAAAAAAAAAACCCATTTCATACATAACCAAAGATATAAGAAAGCATTCTTATGTCCATCAAGTACACTTATTCCAAAGTCTTTGTCAATATTACCCTTGAGTGTGCAAGACAATGGGCAAGCCCAATCAATATTAGCCATCTTATAAAAAGAAAGGATTGCCCTCTCCCTGTCTGCTGGAGTATCTCTGAGGTCCATTTGAAGATGTAGTGGTTTTCCAGTTTCATGTTTTTTTAACAGGCTGTCTCTGAATTTTTTGCAGCATATGCTGGATTTGGCTCATTTTTCCAATCTGTAAATTCTTATGATTATTTATGTTACAGGCTCCAACTACCGACATAAAAATAAGTAGATTATGCAGGTGTACAGACCATCAGGTTCCCTCTCTTCAATGCTGTCTAAATCAATAATGTGTCAATATAGATTATTTCCCTGAGATGTCACCAAGTTGTGACTGTTCTCAGTTTCAGGCTGTCCTGAGCTTCTCAGGGGTCTCCCCTCACTGGTGCTGGAGCAGGGACTTGCTGGGCCTCCCTCACACACTACCTGCTCACTATCCTGCGACTTCCTTACATGCAAATATTAAAATCAAACTAGTCATTTACTGTTAGGGTAAAAAGAAAACCTCATAAATGATATTCAGCTACTATGAAGGTGCAGAAGTGTCCTCTAAAGGAATAACAAGTAGTGGAGTTAATTTCAAATAACCAGAGCACAAACCAATCAATTATTGTAATAGTTGTCTCATTTTCTAAATATGTTATTACTGTCAATGGTATCTTCACCTTAGCAAAGGTATTTTAAATTCCACTGTAAAGTACCTTAAGCACTCATCACTGTGAAACTTGAATGTTGCAAAGGGAAATTCAGCGCCACATGTCATGCATTCTTGAGGTGGTCCAGCTACTTCTTCACACATCTCTGCCTCAGGTTCCTAAGGATCAACATACATTGTTTAAAACAATAGAAAAAAGGTAAAGACAAATTTCTGTTGAACCGAGTCACTTACATTGTCCATATCAAGATTCCTCTGTAGTGGGCAAATGAATATTGTAGCGTGACCTATTTGAGTCTATGGATCTTTTAAATAATTCACATCATATCCTTCCCTGGGACAAGGTATGATGCTCAGTGTCATGATTGAGCCCAGGAGGGCTGCAAAAAGCCGACAGGACTCACGTGCGTAATAAGAGTACACCGATTTATTATCGGTTTCGTTTTTTGACAAGACAAACCGCGACAAAGACCGACTTCAAAAACCCACACCACACTGTGATACATACACGCTTATAAACGCTCACCTTGACGAGACACAGGTGCAACGTATCACAAACACAACAAGCCCATTCACACGCCACGCCCACTCTCGAACATACACACACACTGATTCATCCGACACGATGACAGGACACACCTCCACACAGACACGGGACGGGGGAGGCAGCCAGGGCGGCCACCGTGACACTCAGTTGCCTACTCTTAGTTGTACCAGCAATTCTCAAGAGCTCAAATCCACCACCCTGTCTCAGTTTGGGATATGCCTCCAAAGGAACCTTCTGAATTCATCTGGACTTTTATGATTGCCTTATAAAAAATAATTATTATTAATAATTATAAAGTTTCTCAAAATTGCAATGTTATCACAAATAATTATCCAAGATTCTTAACACACTAAAGAACAAACTATTTAACTTTTATGTATCATAAACACAGGAGGTCACTCACCTCGAAAGTTAACACGCTTCTCCCCTAAACCAAATGTGATCAGTCGCCGTTTCAGCTGCCGAGTAGGAACAGATTCTGCATTTTTGTCCGACAGACAGCAGAACGTACGAGTATATGAACAGGGCTGTCTTAATTGTCCAAACGTTTGACGCCTAGCCAGCGGTCTTCCTTTATATGGCCTAAACAGTCTGGCAACTTCCGCTACAGTGGCACAATAAATGTATTTGTTAGTATTTTGTCATTCTAATCACGTAAATGTGCTTTCTAGCTAGTGGTGTCATCGCTAACTTAATCTGCAATTAGCTAGGCTAATAACTAGGGGCTGCAGCTGAATACTGTTGGGGCACGTTTCGCATTAACTTAGGCTCCTGGATGCTTGCGAGTTCTTTGACCCAAATAAAACCACCTAGCATCTACAGGGTGCATATTTTGAGCTGAATCTGCGTTTGACTGAGCCGCTGCAAATGGTGAGGTTGCTGCAAGGAGAAGGACAGTGAGAACACGAGGCCATTATTTCACTAAACAACAGTACAATTATGGCGTTTTTCAGTATAACTGCATTTTAATAATCGACAGAAAAGAATGAAAACCCTTAACCTATGCTTGTTCAGTTCGACTGCGACTGAGGTTGCTGCAGATGTTGATGCTCCAAGGAGAGGGCCAGTTAGAACATGAAGCCATTATTTCATTAAAGAGTAAAACGGTGGTGTTCTTCTGTATAAATGCATTTTGATAATCAGCAAAAATAATGAAAACGCGAAACTTACACTGGTCCAGCTCATCTGCGATTTCTCGCAGGACCTGGGACAACTTTCCACGTGCCATTTTGCAAGGATTAAGGATCACTTAGTTATGTCTTGTCCGCCTTGCAGTTCATCCACGCCTCCCTCGACTAATAGCTCGTTAGAACTGCAATAGTCTCTGCCCACCTCATTAACATGGACTAGAGGAATAAATCCACAAATAAATAAATCTTTAAAGCCAGAAATCCACAAATAAATAAAATTCTTAAATCCATAAATAAATAAATAAATAAATAAATACTGTTATGTCGAATATTTATGCATTTTTTTTAAAATTAATTTCTACTTTTATGCTGTACATTTATTTATTTATTGATTTGTCACCTTTCGTCCTCCATAGGCTATGGCTGACGATTCAGCTTCAGTGGAAAAAAGGCAACTAAAACTGACAGCAAAGGCTATGGAGGATGCTTTACAGAGGCAAACGAGTGCTAGGAGGGCTAAGCTAAGTCAGTTAACAGGAAAGAAAAACGAAATGCTAATGTTAATGGAAGATGATTGCAATGTGGATGTGGTAAAAACCAAGTTGCACACAGAGTTTAACCAGCTTTTTGGAGATTTTTGCAACCTTAACACTTCTGTAAAGGGGCTTTTATATCAGATTAAGTCTGAAGACGAAATAAAAAAGGATCAGCAGAGTTAGTTTGAGCCTAAAGCCACATAATTTCATGAATTCATTAAGGAGGTCAGTGCGTGGTTTGAAGCTGTTGCTCAACATAGAGAAGAATCAAGCAAGTTTAATGATGGTGTGTGCCCTGGAGATAGTGTATCAGCTACATCCTCTAGGAGGTCTAAGAGGTCTAGAGAAAGTTCTGGATGCTCAACAGCATTGTCTGCAGCGTCCTCTGCACGTTTAAAGGCTGAGCTGGAAAAGGCAGCACTGCTGGCTAAGACTGCAGCACTAAAGTAAAGACATGCGTTGGATGAACAAGAGCTGAAGATTAAAGCCGAAAAGGAGCCGTTTGAATTGCAAGCTGCACTTGCTGCGGCTGATGCTCAACTTAAAGTTTTACAGAAATATGAAGAGTCACACAAGGCTCTTGTTTCTAGTGATGCAGGTGTAGTGCCCACTCTAAGGGAGGGGGTGTCTATTACTGGACCCGATGAAGCAGACTGTCAGTCTATCCACATTCCTGCTGCACAACTTCATAGCGCTACTGGTGATGACTTACTCAGCCATGGTGAAGCTCCTTCTAATAGTCCAGTAAATACAGACTCTATGTACTGTAATGCAGCGGCAGAATGACATTACAGAATGCTTGGTACAGCAGCAAAGACTCTCTTCTTTACCACCTCAAAACATCCCCACATTTAATGGAGGTCCTTTAGACTTCATACTCTTCATGAGCGCATTTGAACATGGTGTGGAGAGTAGAACAGTAAACAGCAGAGATTGACTGTATTTTTTAGAGCAGTACACCAATGGGCACCCAAGAGATTTAGTTCAGAGTTGTTTTCACATGAAGCCAGATGAAGGGAATTGTGAAGCTAAATGACTCCTAAAAGAATATTTTGGAAATTATTACAAAATATCTGCAGCGTACATGGATAAGGCATTAAACTGGCCTGACATCAAGGTTGATGACAGTGAAGCACTCAACTCCTATGCTCTCTTCCTGACAAGCTGCAAAAATGCAATGGCAGAGTTGGAGTACATGGATGAGATGGATAATGCTGCCAACATGAGTGCAATCATTTCCAAAAGCCCGTATAAGTTGAGAGAAAACTGGAGAGGTGTAGACTGTGATATACAGGAAAAACAAGAACGCAAACCCAGATTCAGAGACATAGTGGGGTTTGTCACCAGACAAGCAAAAATTGCTCTCCACCCAGTGTTCGGAGACGTAAAGGACAGACACAAGCCACAGACAAAATCTCTGCCGAACATGAGGTCAGATAGAATGGGTAGTAAAAAGAGTTTCACTACCACAGTGACCAAGTTGAACAATCAACAAACTACAGATATAGAGTTAAGTCCAAATAAAAATGATCCTAACACTCTTAAACCATTCAGTAAGCCTTGTATCTTCTGTCAAGGGGAGCACACATTGGAGCAGTGTAAAAGGCTGCAGAAATCTCTGCACAGGGAAAAACTGGACTTTTTCAGAAGTAAGGTCCTATGCTTTAGCTGCCTTAAACCAGGACATATGAGTAAGGCATGTGGAGATGCCAACTATGCTAAATGATACACCCCACTCTTCTGCATATGAAGATCAAAGAGAAGGTTGTTTCCAGTTCAGAGCAAGCAAAGGACACAGAGAATCCTATGGTAATCAGTAGCTTTGTGGACATAGCCGACAAATATGACTGCAACGGGGCTGGGAACACAGACAGTGTTCTTGCTATCGTCCCAGTACAAGTAAAGGCAAAGAAGGGCAGCAAAATAGTGACTTCTTATGCTTTTTTGGATCCAGGCAGCAATGCCTCGTTTTGCACTGAAAGGCTTATGCATGAGCTTAACCTTTGTGGACGCAACGTTACCATTCTCCTGACCACAATGGGTGAGCAAAGGATTGTTCATGCAATAGGTGGGATGGAAGTGAGTGGCCTTCATGGTAACAACTTCCTTGAGCTAACAGAAGTATTCTCTTAAAAGGCAATTCCAGTAAGCAAGGCAAACATCCCAAGTCAGGAAAGACTTGAAAGATGTTCAAATTCCAAGCATAAGTGGAGAAATAGGACTACTAATTGGTGCAAATGTGCCGAGGGCATTGGAACCAGTGGAAGTAATACACAGTGTAAAGAATGGGCCTTATGCTGTGAAAACAATGCTAGGATGGACTGTTAACGGACCTCTTGGGGAGGAAAACTGTAGCAGGACCAAAACTGGGGTACCACATGTACTGTGCTAGGATGGACTGTTAATGGACCTCTTGGGGAGGAAAACTGTAGCAGGACCAAAACTGGGGTACCACATGTACTGTCAAATCGTATATCAGTGGACAGACCCGAAGAACTGTGGGGTCAACAGTTCAAGTATGACTTTCCTGAGGGTAAGCAAGACAAGCAGGCCGAGATGTCAAAGGAGGATCTTCTTTTCATGGACAGGGTGTCCACATCAACCCAGTTGAAAGGTGGTCACTACTGTATTGGTCTGCCCTTAAAGAGGTTAAAATGCCCAACAACCGTGCCATTGCTGAACAGCGTGCATTAAATTCGAAGAAGAAGCTACTCAAAAACACTCAATTTCAAGCGGACTATATTACATTCATGAATTATATTATTTTTAAAGGCTATGCAGTGAAATTTACCATAGAAAGAGAATTAGGAGTCCAATGGTGTGTACAGAATGACTCCTTCAAGTTCAGAGTTGTCATCCAAAACAGGCCGCTTACCAGAAGAGGCATTCTGTCCATGGTGAGTTCAGTATACGATCCCCTGGGGATCTTGGCATCAGTTATCTTGCCTGCAAAATATATCTTGCAAGAATTGAGCAGATCCAAAATCAGCTGGGATGATGCTATGCCAGATAACCTTGTCCAGCTGTGGTTTCGGTGGGTAGAGGGTTTACAGCAGCTCTGTGAGTTTGGACTAGATTGATGCTTTAAGCCTGCATGCTTTGGAGATCCTGTTTCTGCTCATCTGCATCATTTCTCAGATGCCAGCGAAGTGTGGCTATGGCACAGTCATGTATCTCGTCCAACAGAATCGTCACAACCAAATACACTGCGCCTTTGTTCTAGGAAAGGCTACAGTAGTCCCTCTCACATCCACTACCATCCCACAACTGGAACTGACTGCAGCAACCTTAGCAGCACGTGTGGATTGCATGTTAAGAAGAAAAATTCATCTTCTACTAGGGGACTCTGTTTTTTGAACAGACAGCACAGCTGTACTGAAGTATATTGCCAATGAGACTACAAAATTTCGCACCTTTGTGGCCAACAGAGTGGTGGCCATTATAGAGACTTCTGCAATCTCTCAATGGAAATACATCTGCTCTCAACAAAATCCTGCAGATTATGCATCAAGGGGACAAGATGTTGATGCATTTATGCAGAACAAAGCCTGGATTAGTGGGCCATACTTCCTCACAAAGCCAGCAAACAAATGGCCAGATATGTCTGTTCACCTGGATGAGCCTACCAACAGACCCTGAGATAAAGAAAACTGTAATGGTCAATGCTGTTGCAGTTGAAAATCAAGAGACACACTGAAGCTGCTCATTGAGCACTTCTCCTCGTGGCTACGTCTAAAAAGGTCAACAGCATGGCTTCTCAGAATAAAGAACACATTACTGAAGTTATCTAAAAGGAGAAAGGAATTAAGCCAGTCATTCACAGACTGAGATGGAGAAAGAAATGTCAAGCTTCAGAAGAAAGCTTGTCAAGAAGACTCAAACAGTGGAAGAGCTTCAGAGAGCTGAGCAAGACATTGTTTGCTATTGCCAGCAAAATAAATTTCATGAGGAAATTTTGGCTCTTAAAATGAACAAGCATGTTAGGAAAGGCAGTCATCTCTGCAAGCTTAATCCAGTATTGATTGATGGCATTCTCAGGGTGGGTGGGAGACTTAGGCGAGCAGCCATTCCAGAAGAAGCCAAGTACCCTGCCATTCTGCCCAAAGATCATAGAATATCTGAAATGATTGTTCAAGAGGTCCATAAAGAAATAGGTCATAGTGGACGTAATCATGTTCTCTCCCAACTACGTCAGAAGTACTGGATTCCCAATGCCTTAATTCGAAAGGTCCTACAAAAGTGCGTCACCTGCCGGAGATTGCAAGGTGGTACTGGTCAACAACAAATGGCAGACTTACCCACAGAGTCTTGCCAGACGAACCACCATTCACCAAAATGGGTGTAAATTACTTTGGGCCGTTTAATGTGAGATGTGGAAGAAGCACAGTAAAGAGATATGGGGTCATCTTTACTTGCCTGACTGTACATGCTGTCCATATTGAAATGGCTGCTAGCTTGGACACTGACTCATTTATCCATGCCTTGCGACGCTTCATTGCAAGACATGGCCAAGTGTTGGAAATGCGTTCTGATAATGGAACAAATTTTGTTGGTGCTGAGCTAAAAAAGGCTATTCAAGAGTGGAACACCTCCAAAATAGAAAATACCTTGCTTCAGCATGACATCAAGTGGATGTTCAATCCTCCACCCGGGTCTCACCATGGAGGGGTTTGGGAACGCATGATCCGTTCCATCAGGAAAATGCTTAACACCACGCTAAGACTGCAGAATTTGGATGAGGAAACACACGTTCCTCTGTGAAGCAGAGGCCATCTTGAACAGTCAGCCAATCACCACTCCATCAAACGACCCAGATGACATGGGGGCACTCACCCCAAACCATCTCCTGTTGTTAAAAACTAGGCCATCTATGCCTCCAGGACTGTTTGTTAAGGAGGACCTCTATGCACGGAGAAGATGGAGGAAGGTACAATACATGGCTGACATTTTTTGGAAAAGATGGGTGAGGGAGTATCTGCTGGAGTTACAGAAATGTCAAAAGTGGACAAGAATGTCACGGAATTATGTTCCTGGAGACATTGTTCTGATTGTCGATGAATCTGCGCCAAGAAATTCATGGGTGTTAGGTAGAGTTACCCACACAGTGCAAGATGAACATGGACTGGTGTGCAGAGTTCAAGTTAAGACAAAGGCGAGTGAGCTTGACAGACCCATCAATAAAATTTGTCTTCTTCAAGCCACAGAATGAGGCAGTGGTAAAGACTGCACTCCTACGGTGTGTCAAGTGCTGGTAACCTCTGACACCAGAAGACTTGATCTTTTTCTTTAAGGACTTTAATGTTTCTGCAGGGATTCCTGTTATGTACGATAATTGTTTCTATTAATAGAATACAATTAGGGGCCGGGTGTGTAGGGCCAAGTACTAAATATGATCAAAGCTGTATGTTTATTTACCAGTAATTAGCTTTTATGTGGTTAGCGGTTTAAGATGTTCTTATTGAACAAGACACTTACCAGTTTGTGCATTATTAGGTTTGAACTAGTTAATTTACTTTTCATATGTTAATTTATTGTGTGGTACTGCAGTCTCAATAAATGGGTACTGTCTCTTTAAGAAAAATGCTATTTGGGGGAAAGCAGGGGATTAGTGGAGCTGGGAGGGTTTAGTTTAGAGCTATCAGTTTGGAAGCACACGGTTTTCTTACCGTGGCCAGCGTTTTGTTTGGTAATTGTACTTGTGGAAACGTAAAAATAAAGTTTGTTTTACGTTTTAAAACATCCAGTGGAGTGGAAAGTGGATAATTATCGGACTAAACGTCGTGGCACGAGTAAACACCATTGCTTTACATGAACTAAAGAACTCTACAGAGACTTGTGTCTGATTCCCAAGCACTAGCTGGAAGGTTATTCCATAACTGTGTGCCAAATAGCAGTCCACAGACATAAAGTAGCTCTGGGAACATCCAGAAAATTTCTTGTTGATTTTTATTTGTAGGCTCCATACAACAAAGTGTTTTCTATTTGTCAACAAATAAAGGGGCTCAGGGTTATTGTACTTAGTCAGCAGGAGACACTGTCAGGATTCTGTAGTCCTCCCCTGGTTTTGATTTTGATTTTGATTTTCACTCTGTTCCTGGTTTTGTTTCTTTCCCTCTTTTCCCTCCATTGGTCTTATGTTCATTGTGCTATGTTAGGTTTTCTAAATCTAGGATGGTATGTCTTTGATTAGTTTGCTTGTCTACTGTCTTAACATTCCCTTTTCCTTCCACTTGTAGTTTAAGTTTGCTTTAGACTTCATGTTAAGTGCTTGATAGTCTGTATTTAGAGTTTCCAGTTTATTTCTTAGTCTTGTCTTGGTTTTTTCTCTTGTTTTGTGATTTCTGTTTAAAGTATTCATGTTTTCTGTGTTAATTGCCCTGTTTGGTTTTGTACATGTATTACTTACTTGGTTACGTGTTAATTGGATGTTCCCTTTGTTTTGTCTTAGTTTGTGAGTTGTGGTGTGTTCTGTTTGGCATTTTTATGTCTTTAAAGTCTTTTGTCCCTTCTCCCTGACTCCATTCCGTACTGGCGCCTATGTTTCACCCCTTCCACCCGAAATGTTGGACACCATTTGTATACTGTTTTTAGTTGTTTTGAACTAGTGGATTTAACAATGCGGCGTGCACACTATCTGGGTAGGACTAGAGGATTTGCAACTTTTAGGTAAAAAAGCCTCGATTAGTGAAGGGTCATATCAACTACTGAGACTAGAGAAGAATAGTCCCTTGCCCAGACTATAATGTTAACTCTGCAGAATGGTGTAAAGAAATTACTGTATCAGTGGAAAAACGTAACATTATGTAGAAATAAGCAAAAAATGTTAAATGCATGCAGACCACATCATAGGTTTGTGAGTAAGTATTGTATTACAGTTTAGTAATGTTTCAGTGCATGTCTATTTTACAACTTGTACAGGGACAAACACGGGTATGGTGAGGGGAAGTGGTAAGGAAACAAAAGGGAACAGAGGAACAGATACAAAGAGGGTGACAGGAACAGAAATGGTGATGGGAACGTAGTTAGGGATCTTCCTGACAAGATCCCTGTGCCCATTGGGGGTTGCTGGCCCCCTGGTACTTCCTGGACTTCCTGGTCTTTGACAGAAACAGGAGGCACCCAGCTGGAGATGACGGGGGGGAACCTGGCAGTGAGCGCTGGCTGCGGGGAGACTCTTCCAAGCGAAATGGTGCACGCTCTGCCATTTTGTGCACTGCACATCAATTTTGAGGCGCATGCTAGTCTCCAGGCAGCGCATGCTGTCCTTGGGGCAGCGCTTACTGGGGTTGAAGGTGCTTACAAGGGAGCCCGCGTTGAAAGACCCTGCATTGGAAGGAGGACGGGACACTTCTCCTCCTATGACCATATGCCCATGGTCATAGGTGGAGTCCTCAATATGTGGGTACAGTGCACCAATACACAGTGAGGACTCTTGACTGAAGCCATAGGGTGAGGTCTCCTTAAAGTGGATAAACGGAGAGCTGGCACATTTGGAGGGTGTCACAAATGTGATTGTTTGATGCGTAGAAGAATAGACCGAAGACAGTGAGTTCCCTTTCAACCGCTTTGTAACATTTCTGGGGTGCGTGGCAGAGAAGGATCCATAGACAGGACTATGACTTAAGATATTTTTATTAGCACTAACACAGAGCTGGGTCAGATACATAAACAGGATCAGGAACCAGGTAAAAGGACTAGCAAAGGTACAAAAGGGGCAAGGCAAAAACAGCATCCAAAAACCAGGCAGGGAGTCAACAAACCAGAGAAGGCAACAGGAACAGGCAGCAGTACAAGAGGGCAAGGCAAAAAGACAAATCCAAACACCAGAACAAACAATACAAAGCGACCGCTCAGTACACAACTAGTGTTGGCAATACTTCGCACCATATACAGAGTAAAGGGAACCTAATATAGGGGTGCTAACTAGAAAATGACAAACAGGTGATGGCGGAAATTTCCATGAACACCAAACTCTGGGTAGTGAGACACCTAGAAGTACTGCCGGACCCGACACACCTGACACGTTTATTGCCACAGAGATCTCTGGAGACATCACTTCACAGCGCAGTGCGAGTGAGATCTGAGCAAGCAACATTTATGCACACATGTATTTATTCTTAAGCTGTACTTTTTCTAACTGCTCAAGGACGTTTTCCTGTTTTGGCACATACTTGCTGTCTCTGCGCTTATCAGTGTCAGGGAGTCTTCCAGTCTTTCTCTCACAGCTGCAACTAACTAAACAAGTAAATGTTCTCTTAATGAGTGTTAACCCTTGCAGAGCATTCTAAGTAATGAGTATATGTTAGAGCTAAACAGTGTTTAAATTATTGTTACTGATACATATTCCAACATTTCCCCCTTTTAATCTCTTAAAAGAGATCACCATCTTTGTCCCGCCTCCCCTTAGTACTTCTACCTCCTCAGCCAAGTGGTAGACTTCAAGTAACGGCATCATGGCTGTTCGGTTGTGCACATCCTTTTTCTCTAGCGTAGCTGATATCATACCATGAGAGCCCTAATACATGGAATACAACAACATCCACGTTACAGCAGTCCCCGCAAAAGTAGCCATTGACAGTGGGCCTCTTCCATGACCTGGGGCCTGATTCCCGGCGTGAGCACCGGTTTGCCTCTGGGGCCCTCGAGATAGTCCCTCTTCTACCTTCACCCCTTTTGTCGCCATGCCATTTTCTCTTCCGGCGCCGCCTGCTCTTATACCTCTCTTAGCTGTCTTCCTTTTGGAATCAGCTCCATCTCTACCTCCATGCACATCATGGTGCACTCCACTCTGTAACCTGTTACTGCCTTGTCTGCTGCACGATTCCCTCGTACAACCTGTGTGTCTTCTTCATCTTGTCCTTTGCAATTGATGATAATGGCGACCCTTTTCGATCCCCTGGAGAGCTTCTGCCAATTCCCTCATTTCAAACTCATGCTTGATTGGCTTGTTTCTGGCCGTCCTAAATCCTGCTCCCACTGTCCTAGTCCACATGTGCCACTCCCACTGCATAGGCTGAGTCTGTGTAGATGTTAATCTCTTTTCCTGCTACTAGTGTGTCTGTCTCCCTCTGCGTTTCTATTCCCAGACGGCCTATTCCAACAAGGGCAATATCTGTTCACTGACTGGCATATGAAACAGCGACAGAGTCAACAGACAAACAAAGAACACACACGTGTTTAAATATACTTAAGACAAACAAGACAAGTGCAACATACGATTGGAACGAGATACAAAACAAGACATAAACCAAAATGCCACACTCACAAAACGCAAAGGCATATACACATACACACACAGTAAAGGGGAGGAGTTCAGGGCTGCCACCGTGTCACTGCCACTTTTCAACGGAGGAGAGCAGCACCATCTCGGTGCACTACTGCTATCCTACAGTAAACATGAATGTAACAAGACAGGTCAAACAATCATTTATTACATTTTCAAATTCTCTCCAGCAAATTTCTCCACAATCATTTACTAAAATCACAAGGTTTTCTTTTGCTCTTTTCATGATAGAAATATGGTCATTCTTTCCTCAGATCCTCACGCAGTTACTACTGCTCATCTTAGCTGGACCAATACTCCAAAACCTTTATGAAAAACATTATGAAAGTTTATTTTTCAAAATCCATTATTGTTAAAACAACCAAAACATAATTTTCATAAGCTGAAAGTAAACAGGAGGTGAGCATTTAGCCAGCTTTTTAGGCTAATATGATTAAGCCCTGGCTCCAGTGTAAGGCATGCTTGATAAATACCTACCCAAGTTTTTACATCAAAATAATGTGCACATTTCATAAAATATTTAAAGCACCTTGATTCAAAGCATGCACATACCAGTTATTAATGAATTATCAAGCTTAATTGTGTCGAGCAAGGAAAACACTGATCAAATTAGTTGAGATGCCCTAGCAGAGTTATTGGATAACATACTTAATTTGCTTTAATTACGGTGCATCCTACCTGCAGAAACAGCTGCTAACCTGATGGAAATAAAGCAAATCTCCTTTGTAAACATATACTGCACAATCTGAGAAGGCTTCACTTTAATTTTAGTACTGTGTTAGTGGAATAATGCTAATAGACATTTTTGACTAATCTCAAACACGAGATGTATTGTTAAAAATGCCTTTTATACAGTCACCATGTAATGCTGCTTGGTTAAGTCATTAAAGTTGCGTGTGTACACGTGAATATACTCTGGACATTGTAAGTATAGTCTCTTGCACTGTAACAGTGCACAACTGGTGATCCAAATTTTTATAACTGTTGACATTTTTTACTTTTATTGATAATTATTATTTCTGAGATACTTGATCAGATCAAAAGTCCACAATAGTCATTTCAGAGCTTGGGAAAAACTAATTAATCTATCATTTAATCTATCTGTGAAATCCAAATCATAGATAATCATTTATTGTAAGGTACACTGAGAGCTTAGGCAGTAAAGGGCTGTAAAGTTTTCAAGTTCAAGTGAGACAGACGTTGTCTCAAAGCAACTTTACAAATGTCCGAGTCCAAGCCCCCAGTGAGCAAGCCAAGGGCGACAGTGGCA
>JAOXYF010020896.1:0-21168 GCA_028565775.1 Sternarchorhynchus goeldii
ACACACACACACACACACACACACACACACACACACACACACACACACACACACACACACACACACACACAGCTTATTTTCTTTGTGGCAACCCAGTCTGAATGAGAGATATGGGAGCTGTGATGTTGTGATGTTCCCAAGAGTCCTGCAACTGGTTGTGGTTTATCGAGGCAAACACTTACAAACTCACTAATTTGTGGAAAGCACTGTTAAAACAGACTGCAAGTTACTATTAAAGGGCATTCATCACTGAGAGATGCATTGTGTCTGAAATTTATAGAAGCACATTAAGTAATGGTGTAACAGCATCACACTTGGGTGCTAAAGAATCCGATTTATTGCATGGGCTTTGAAATCAAGGGTTCGTGCCTGCTGAGAGAGATAAGCAGCTACAAGAGCCAAACTCTAAACACTTTATCCACAGCTCTCGTATGCCCGACAATTTACGTACGCATCGCCTAATGCTGAAAACAACTCAATAAAACAAGAGTCACCCATGAGAAAAAATGAAACAAACAAAAGCAGGAGAAATTAGTACGATTAGAAAATTAAAAAAATAAAAGTTTGTCAAAAATAAAAAAAGAAATCAACTCACCCTCCAAAAAAATTACATACAGTGAAGAGCATGAAGCAGATGCTCATTGGTCAAGCAATAGTTGTGATGGAAGTATGAGAATTCCTTCCTCACTACAGGCGTGTGTGGACCTCGAGCTGGAGTTAAGATCTGGAACTGGAGTTGGAGTTGTGTGTGGGTGTTGTCAGCGTGTTCTTTCTCTGGTTGTCACCAGTGATTAGGGGGATGTCCTCGGTCGGTCCACGCCCAGGCACGAAGCCACGAGAGCCCTCTCTGTTGGGCCGAGGGGACCCAGCCTGAACTGACCTGAGATCTAAACTGTACGAGATGCTCTGAAGCTCTCTGGACCTTTCTATGCACGACAGCCTGGTCTTCAAACGAGTGACCTCTGATTCCTGAAGAGAATGAAGAGAAGATGGAAGTCAGAGCTGCTAACCAAAATAGTGCCAGATAGGCACTAATAGCCTTAGTGCCAAATTCTGATTAAAACAAACAACAAAACATTCTCTAGCTAACCAGCTAATGAAAGTTACCAATTAGCTTACATAGTACCACAGTGGGTGCCATTAAGTTCGTATAGTGCGGGTGCGTGCGGCCTAACCTTCAGCAGTAGAGTCTCACTGGTGTGCTGGAGGAGTTGCTCGCGCACGTGCAGCTCAGCCAGCAGGGCGGTGCTCTTGAGGTTGGCTTGGTCCAGCTGAGCTTTGCTGTGCTGTAGTTCCTCAGTCAGGTGGAGCTGGGAGCAGCGCAGGGTGCTGGACACACAGTCCGAGGCCTTCAACGCCTCAGCGTGACTCTCCTGGAGAGCACACAACTGACACAACACATACACAATACACACACGCACATGCACACATGCACCCACACACACACACACACTTATAATACACAGCACCACATTATACAAGCTTCAACACACCTGTGTGACTCCTGGACAGCACGTATCTGACTCACACTACACACATCATCACATTATATATTCACAGAGTACTCTAGAGAGCACATCTGGCACAAAAACGCACACACACGCACACACATACGCACACACACACGCACACACACACACCTCTGCCTGGTGCTGTTTTTTGAGTGTGTGGAGCTCCTGGGTGAGTGTGGAGACGGCGTTCTGCAGTTTGACCTCCCGCTGTGCTGCTCTCTCCTGCAGCTTCTCCAGTTCCTCCTCCACACTTCTCAGCTCGTTCTCCTAGAACACCAAGAGTCACGTGGACATCAGCACGACTCCAAACCTCACAGGTGCCTTTACTTGCACAGCGACACAGCCACTCATACTGATCACCCTGGACACTCGGAGGCCCAAAGGTGATTATGCTCTGACCATGGGCTGGAGTCCATTATATGTTTTACATATGTAGGTTTAGAATTTAAAGCAACAAAACATTTATTTATTTATTTTTAACCCTGTCTCACGTCTTTAACCTTATTTAACTACAGCCTCAGAGAGCTCGTGGAGAGTTATAATTGCACTCCAGATTGCAATTGCAATTGCACTCTCACTACAGCACACTCTTTACAGCACTGTTTGTGCACAGACGCTCTTCTGAGCTGGTGTTGTATTTTTTGTGTGTATACTGGGTACGTAGTTCTAAATACTCAGCATGTTATTCACGTGTTTGTCTATAGAGAGCATATTCAGAACATACTCTACCCGTATGATTCCTGTATATATTCATGTGTGTATTCATTACTCTTTCAGGAGGACACTGTATCTATACTGGATGCGTGTAAACCAGGTCTGAGAAACAGCTCTTTATAACTATCCACGGCTAAATCCACAGTCATGCTGATGACATCTATGCAATCAGCCTGGGAGATTTCACAGGATTATGCACAGACTGTAATATAACTGTCTAATGCCACAACAAACCACAAAAATCCAGCAGGAGCCGTTTGTTTACATGAAAGAGCAGGTAATCTGTAGCACTGGTTTGGTTAGTTGGGCGTACAGTGAACAGACAGGTGTGCTTGTGGAACACATCATGTAGGAGTGAGGATGTATGGCTTGCTAGGATCACATGATCGGGTTTTGTTTCCATTTCAGGGAGGGAACGACTAGGTTAGTAGGTAAAATGGTAACAGAAGGTAACATCTACAATTTTCGCAAAACATGCAGTTATGTACACATATTTATTCAGTTTATGTGTTATATATTTGAATATGTATGTAAAGTGCTGACCAGCAAACGCACTCTGGAGCTCCTCTTTCCCACCTGACCTGTATCAACATACTTATTTAATGGTAGTAACAGTCATATGAGTCAATTTTAGATTTTGTTTACAGAGATCAGCATTAACAAATCACAGACAATGCAAAAGGGGAGTGAGGTGTTGGTGCTGTAAGGGGAGTGAGGTGTTGGTGGTGTAAGGGGAGTGAGGTGTTGGTGGTGTAAGACTGCAGCTCACCTTTACCCGGCGGTACTGGACACTCGCCTGCAATGCTGTGCATGCGCTCTGCAGCTCTGCCCTGCACTGGTGCAACTGCTGCACCTGATCCGCGGTGTCCTGAAGCGACAGACATGCACACGGCCACAAAACACCACGCACCACCCATCTGACTACACCCACAGTACAAAATACCACACACCACCCATCTGACTACACTCATAGTACAAAACACCACGCACCACCCATCTGCCTACACTCACAGTACAAAACACCACGCACCACCAATCTGCCTACACTCACAGACTGCTGAACATGTGCGTCCTGTATGTTTGCTGCACTGTGGCTAAAGACCACACAGATTCACTTCTTCGTGATGTTTGTTTTTTGTGTGCATTTGTGTGATGCTCAACTCCAGTCACTGATTGCGATAACTCAGCCTCCCTTGTTTAACATATCCCCAACCCTCTCTGAGACAAGACTGAGCGAAGCATGTTACGACTCAGAGTTTAATCCATCTGGCAGGATTCAGCGTCTTACTCTTGGTGCGACCTTGTTCTTGCTGATTCATCAATCCTTTCAGACTTTAATTCCGATGTCTAAACTTGCTTTGCGTAACAGCATCATCAGAACAACAGTTTACTCCAGTTAGGAGGCATTAAACTGCACCTGTCAATCACAGTGACACTAGCCAATCCTGGATGTCTGTGTGCTGGCAGCAGGGTGATCAAGATGTGGTGCTTGGCTTTGTTTCACGTCAGTGAGCTGTTTTATGTAACACCTGGGTCCTGGGGAAACGTTTCAACCGACTGTGTAATGCACTGTATATGGTTGAATGACGATTAAAACCACTTGACTTGATTTGACTTGACTTGTCTGCAAGGAGGCATTTGTGTTTGCTGCACTCTCCAAGGTTGGGTATGTCATACGACAGGGTACATTTCCCAGCCTATGGGCAACAAGTGGCATTATGACTAAATATAATTTAATATTCTTCCAGGCTACTATGGTTCTTCAATGTCTAACTGACACACAAAACCTTGAAGACATTCGCACTTTAGTGAAAGTAATTCAGGTTTAATATACCAGGTTTAAGAACTAGCTAATGATTTAAACCAGGGGTAAGTAAGTAAAATTGATTTATACAGCACTTTTCACACAGATGTAAGCCATATAATAGTTTAAAACAACAGCACAACATAAAATATATAACACAACACACTACAAAAAGATGACATTTCTGCCTGGTCCATTATCCAAATGCCTTCTTAAAAAGGTAGGTCTCTAGTTGCTTTTTTAAAGGGTACACAGAATCAGACGATCTTAAAGAACGGGCAACGTGTTCCACAGATTACCTCAAATGCTCGATCGCCACGGGTCTTTAAATGCCAACATGGGACAGACAGTAAATTTAAATTGCTCGACCTAAGAGAACATGCTCATGCGTATGGGTGAAGCAGATCAATCACATACACAGCAGCCTGACCATGCATTTCTCTGTATGTAAGTGAGAAGAAAAGAGCATTACAGTAATCTATATGATACAAAGCATCTCTAGATGAGACTGATCAAATACAGTACCTAGATTACGCAGGGTTGAGTGGACAGCAGGAGAAAAAAAGCCCAAGATTTTGTTTAATCATCAGGGTAACCTTTTCAGGAACAATCAAGACTTCAGTCTTATTGGCATTTAGGTGTAATAAGTTATTTGATGTCCATTTTCTGATAGCCCTAAGACATTCTATGACCCGATGCTAGGCCGCACTACTATGTACCTCACTAGGTTTAAATGAAAAATAGAGCTGAATGTAATCAGCAAATACATGATAAGCAATATTAAAGCTGTTAATAATCTGCCCAAAAGGCAACATATACAAAGAAAACAACAATGGCCCCAAAACCGAACCCTGCGGAACACCACAAGATAATGGAGCAGACTCAGACACAAAGTCACCAATCTCACGCTGTGCCAGATATGCCCACCCAGTCACGTAACCAAATGATCAGAATTTGATGATCTACAGTATCAAACACAGAACTATGGTCAAATAATACTAACACTGAACAGTCACCTGCATCAGCCAACATTGTGTGGGGTTAAGTCAGCATTTGAACCAGGTGTATGGGTCAGGTAGGGAGAACCTTTACGCCCTGCAGTGCCAAAGCCCATTCTTTTCATAGGTTCTGGATGGCCAAGCTGCAGAATGAAAAAGCAAAGCTCATAAAGCTCTCAAACGCCCACTCCAAGCTCACCGTAAAAGTTTCCATTTTACTGATATTTGGCACATAACAATGGACATAACAATGGACATAACAATGGACATATGGAATGACTGTTCTCATGTATTACAGTATTCCATTATGTAATGCTCATTTGGCACTTCAAAAGACTGCGTCTTTAATGTTTTTCTCGCAGTGTGATGCCCACAAACATGACAACATTAGAGTATAGCCTTTTCCAAACGGCTTCAGTAAGCTTTATTTCATACTTGCGTCACTTAAAAAAACAAACAAACAAACCCTGGCAGCTTCGAGACACACTAATAAGCTAGAGGGTGAGCCGCTCTGAAACAGACATACCTGAACACAAAAACATTCCATGCTTGTGCTCACAACCCCTGTGTGTCTGTGCTTGTAGGGACTGTTGCTCTTAACCAATCAGTGTAGCCAGGCTGATGAAACATGCCTGCGACTGAATGCTTGATGGTGCCAGTGTCATAAACAATAATTTCACACAAAAACAGCATAACGCCTCTTTTAATTACCACTGTGGAGATCACATTATTTTGATTACTTAATTGTAAGCATTGTTATGAGTAGTCTATGAAACCAGTTTTACACCCAAGACAGTGAGGGTTAAGTTCCCTTTTATGAGCTTTGTTTTGTATTGTATTCAGAGATCTGTGAAAATGTTTGCTGAGATAATTCCAGTTAACTGGAGAGAGCGGTTTCACATACACACGGCATTCCACACATTACACGTTCCTGTCACTGCAAAAGCAGTGAGAGTGATTTTATAAAAGTGAGAGAGCCACCGCCTGCATCTCTGAGATAAAACAGTAGGTGGTATATGGATAAAAGTCTCTGTCTCTCCCTGTCTGCTGTGGAAGAATCACAAGTGTGTACATGACCAGGGCCAGATTGGGATAGTTGTTCAAGATGGGAATCATGGTGGTTGTGGTGGTGGTGGTGGTGGGGGTCTCTAAATCAGATCCAACTTGTTTCATATACCCAACATATGCTCTTGAAATATCCATGCATGAACAATTGTGCCTCAGTTTGAGTTCACAAGCATTTCTGTGCAGTTCAGTTCATCATACACTGGAACACCATCTACCCTGACTGTCCAGGCCAGCTGACAGGCCAGGCCACTGGGAAATTTCCTGCTACTTCCAAGATCCAGTCTGGGGCTGTGCCTGACTGTAATGGACCTATAGATGTGAAAAAGTTTACTACCTCACGCATGTTTTTTCAAGAGGTCTAAGACTACGAACGTTATATTTTTGTAATGTACATATTTTTGGGTACCTTGCATGCTAGTAGAGGCAAACGTAGTTGGGTGTGGGTGTGCTTGTGCAAAATAGATGTGTGCTGATGATGTAGCCATTATGTTGCGTAAACAGAGGGTTAGAGGGGTTACATAAACAGAGGGCTGGAGAACCTGTTTCTGTCCACATATCTGATCTATACATACTTTCTATACATGGTTTAACCTTTTCTTAGCGTAGTGACATTTTACTGCCAGCCTGAATGGGACTGTCAAGTAGACAATTTGACAACGCGAGTAGAAAACGTTTATTTTATGTTTGTTCTAGTTGACAAGATCATTTACCCATTAAAAGAGGTAACGAATCAAAGTTTCTATAAGGAAGAATTTCTATAAGACAGTTTTACAAATACCTAAAGACTAAACTACATTCTCGCCTTATATGTACAACTTACGGGTGTTACAGTTGGAGTCTACTGCTCATCTATGGTCCTGAACAATTAGTGCTGGCTGTATGGCATGTTATCTACATATTGCGTTAGGTATACTGCAATTTTTTTATCTGTCCTTTCTGAGTACTGGACTGCTGCTGGCTGGAGCTTTGTGTGTAGTGGAACACTCTCAACGTTGAAACAAACAACAGAGTCTGATACATTAATACATCAACAACTACCGGGACCAATGTATCAGTGCCACGTCATGTTACACAGCGAGGGGTTTTCCTGTGCTTACGAGCTGACCAATGGGAACACGGGTAGAAGCTCTGTAACCGTGAAGTACTAGGGTGCATCAAAGTAGGCAGTGAATGCAGGTACAAGACAGGTGTTTGTACTAATGTGGTCGGAGTGTGCATGCTGAAGTCTGCATTTCTGAGTACCTGCCATACCTGTTCTATCCTCTCTTTGTCCTGTAACTGAGTTTGCACCAGCTCCAGCCTCTCTTTGAGAAACTCCACCTGACAGACACAAAGCGTCAAAATCACACAGCCACAGAGCCCATTCGAGAGCACCAATGAAGGGGAAGTGCAGTGATCCCAGAGAGGCTACCACAGCGGAGCCTATGTTATCTACCTGCTTGGTGCGCTCATTGACCTCTCCTGCTGACTTCTCCAGCGCCCCCTGCAGGCAGGCTAGTTTCTGCTCTATCTCCACTTTATAATCCTGAACAGCCACTTCCAGATGGTTGAGCTGGATTGCATAATTGCAAAAGGCCATTAATCTCACAGGCGAGGAGTGTTCTTAACACTGTGATGTAAAATGTGTGTGTGTTCACAGAAACCTTGAGTGTTGTTTGCTGAAACTTATCCTCCGTGTGTTTCAATGCTTGATCTTTGTTCTCAACCTCTTCCCTCATCTGGTCCAACTGCCTTCGCACTTCCCTTTGGGGAGTGAGACACCAGCTCAGAACAGAGACAGCAGGGTGAGGACACACACATGACTATTACACAACACAGGAGAAGTCCACTCAAAAGACTTTATTTAAAGTCTGTGTGTGTGTGTGTGTGTGTGTGTGTGTGTGTGTGTGTCTGCACACGTGCATGCATACATGCACTAAAATCAACAAATTAATGAGTAAACAATATCAAACGTAACTTTAAGATCATTTACACTGAAAAAAAGTTATCTGACCAAAAATACAAACAACAAAGAAACAAAACGCATACAAATAACACCTCGTTTAGACTGGAATCCGGTTGATGGAATTAAATTACATGGTGTGGCATTAAGTTCTAGGAGTGGATAGACTAAAAGCAGATTATATCAGAAGTCTACCACAAGCTGGAACAAACCTGTTAGTAAGAGCAAACACAAAAACATTTACAGTCTTGTGCGTTCATTCACAACATCTGTGGAGAAGTGACTGGAGTATTTCACTTGCCACACACTATCATTCACCGAAACTCACTGCTTAACCTTTGACAAAATATGTGTACCGGTGTACGGAAGCAGGGTTGTTGACTCAGCACACAGACCAAAGGATCATTTGAAATCACAACCACTGAAGTCTGAGATTTATTTACATTTTCAGCTTTTATCTGACATTTTTATCCAAACTGACTTAGACTCAGGCCTGAAAACACCTGGAGCAGTTGAGGGTTAAGGGCCTCCTTGCTCATCAACTTGGCAGTAGTGGGTCTTGAACTGGCAACTTAATTGCTAACTGGTGAACTAATCTACCACTGATCTACCACAGTCCCTAGGTACAGAGGGTATAAGAATAGAAAAAGTATATAAAACACAACAAAGGATACAGTAGGGAGAAAATTAAACAAATCATGTGGTGGTATTTTCATGTTTTAGCAATATGGAGGGTATGTCCATGTTTTAATAAAGAGTGCGGTACAGTGTTTGTACAGGTACTTTATATGGGTGTGCTTCAAATTCTATTCATAAAAATATGTGATGGCAGGTTAAACAAAAGAAGTGAATCACAGCAGTTCAATGCGCATCGCTTTTGCAGTGACTGTGTGTTAAAATCAAACAGTTGTCAGTTTTATCAGAGAGGCCAGCAGCCAGAAACAGTGGCTTGTGTAACTGCCTCAAGGGAGTGGTTATATGGCACTGTGGACAATGTGTGGTTAACAAAACAAGCGTAATGAAACATACAACATTTGACATCAATGTAACAACCGGTCTTATTTTACATCACAGGGCCTTAAGCACATAGATATAAACAGCACACAATCTGCATCTCACCAAATTCACATTTGTACAAAAATTGGAAGTAAGAAGAGTACACACATTCCTCACTATTCACCCCAAGAAATCAAGAAAACAAGATTATGAAATTCATAGATTGCTTCCCTATGCTGTTGAAAACAACTCCAGTACCGTTACCCATAAGATACATCTGACAATATTTTCTGTCACAGTATTAATGGAGCTGTTCACAAGAGCTCAGTTTGCACAGACAAAAATCCCAACCAGGTGTGGAACAGGCGCTGACCACAAGAGGGCACCGGTGCAGGCAAGGTCAGAAGTTTCACCTCTTTTAGAGGGTGTGTTGTGGAAAGGAACAAATGGGGTAAATCAATGGGGTAAATAAATGGGACATATCCTCTTTGGTGGAACAGGTGAGTGGAACATCCCACAGGACAGGAGGGAGGTTAGCTCCATGAGTTTAGCTCCCTGAGGCCAGGGCCTCATCTTCTCTAACCTGACCTCACCCGTGGCCCTCACCTGAGTTCGGCTGTCAGTTTCTCCATAGCGGCCTGACGCTCCTCTGCCTTCTGCTGGGAGCGGCGGAGCACAGCCCGGAGCGCCTGCAGGTGGTCGAGGGTGTCCTCCAGCTCCCCTCGCACCGTCCTCATCTGGCTCTCCAGCAGCTGTGTGCGGTGCAGGGAGTTCCGCCGCTCTCTCTTACTGCGCTGCACCTTCACCTCCAGATCAGACACTGAGGCACGGCGAGACCAACGGCGAGAGAGAGAGAGAGAGACGCGCACATGAAATGAAAACTCTGAGAGGAGAGCAGAGGTCAGAGAGGATGAATAGATGTGAATGTGGAGAACAGAGTGGTCAGTGTGGATGAACAGAGGATAGACAGCAGTCAGAGAAGATGCACAGGTCACAGTGGAGAACAGTTAGAGGATAGTGAAGAGTCAAAAAAGGCAGACAAAAGGGGTCTAAGTAACAAAAAGAAAAACAAACATGCATTTCACTTTAAAAATGTAAAAAAAAAACAAAAAACAAAAACGTTGAAGCTTTGAAAACAGTACAAAAATCACAAATCCAATAGACTTCCACAAGTCACTTCAAGCTCATAAGATCACAGTCATCAAGCAAACAGATTGGCATTAAGCAGAGCGCAGGCGAGTTGAGATACAGACCCATGTTGTCCCTGCACTCTCCGTTTTCCGTACCCATCTCAGTCTTCTTGTCCAGCAACTCTTTGGTCTTCTGCATCATCTTCTCCATCTCTTGCAGATGGGAGACCTTGGTTCCGCTGGCTCTGCGGACGTGGAGGAGTTCCCTCTCTCTCTCGCTCAGCTCTGCCTGACACTTGCTCATATCCTCCTGAAGCTGCCTGCTCGGTCAGCACCGACACGTGAACCACACACGCACGCGCACACACACACACACACACACACACACACACACACACACACGTTTTCAAACGCTCTTCAGCGCTGGAACGACAGCGCCCGTCAACAATGAAGAACGCAAAAAAACGCCCTCAATATCAAAATGTTCAAGATATCAAAACCAATCACGATAATCAGGACAAGTGGGGGTAGCGCAATTCCTAACTGAAGCTATATCCTGACATACAGTGGACTACCACTGCAGCATGTCATTTCGCTCTAAGTTACACAATCCTGTGATATGTGAGGGTTGCCATCTGCTTCTGTTGTCTAGATTATAGATGACCAGCCTTATATACCTTGAACCCAAGACAGAATTAGCTGGGACACAACAACAATCTGTGAACAGAGTTGCAGTGATCATGAGATCATGTACCTCATTCCACGCCTCCAGCAACTGGGTCTTTTATAACTCTTCCATTCATACGGGAGAGAGAACACAAGGGTCTATCTGATGCTGTTTTTACATCACTTTGAAGAAGTGATGTAAACATTTTAAGATAATTCTAATTGATATTAATATTTGATATGTCAGTCAGTATCCATGGCAACATCAACATTTTACATGCAATGTTTATGTTTATCAATAACCAATATTTAATTTATGCACACAACAGTTAATGGCTTTTTTTTGTTTATAAGACTCACATGACTCTCTCCATGATCCTGCAGGGAGAATCTTGTACAAATGATTCACCATGAAAACACAAATTCTCTTTCTCTTTCTCACATGTCTGTGGAAACACACTGTTCTGAGATTTCGGCTCACAAAGAGGCTTTTACTCATCAGCAAAGATTAGCAACTCAGACACCTGATTATCACACAGGCACCGCTGGATATGTGTCTCACACCTGAGCATTTTCTGCTATTAAAAGAGCTTTTGAACACATGCCTAATACAAAGACCACTTCTGCACAAATAACTGCTCTAATGCCACAATTTACTACGAACATTTATAATGTGTAGAGAAAAATGTTTAATCAACTTCATGGTTCACTTTGTGGGAATTATGCATCTTCAGTGCTTAAATGTGAGTTCAACTGGGTGTTATGTGCATGCGTGTGTGTATGTGTGTCTCACATGACTGAGTTGGAGAGCTCAGCAGCTTCTCGCTGGTATCTCTGGGCCTCCTCCTCTGCCTCCAGGACTCTCTGTCTGGTCTTCTTCAGCTCAGTAGAAGCTAAGGCCTTCTCCTCCTCCAGCTGCTTCTGCAGCTGCCTCACCTGACCAGCACAGAAAAAGACTCATACGGACCAGTGAACCTCCGCCTGGGACTCCAGCTGTTCAGTTACACACGTTCATCAGGGTTTCCCACAACTCCAGTACTTCGCATGGGACAAGATCACTATTTATTTCATGCAGCACTGTGTGACAAAAGGGAGCAAGAACTCATGTTGGTGTAGAAAAAGCGGCTTCAGATTATGTGGATGATCCACCCATCACCTGTGCAGACACACAAAGAGAATGCAACACAGGTAAGAGCTCTTCATTGCTTCGAAGGTGGATGCACACTGTTGTGAGATCTACTGATCCCCCTGGCACCACACGCCTTGCCGCATTAATCTCATTTCTCAGGTTTCCTGTGCCTGTGAGTTTCTGCATTGTATGTGTGTAATATTAGCAGATCACAAAGGAACTAGGGAGAAGAAGGAGATGATTAACAGCCATCTTACAAGACTTCTCTTACCGAAGCTGTTCCCCCTTTCGTCAAATTCTCTGTATAAACTTTCCAGAAAGGACCTCCTCAAAGACTGACTCGGCATACGGGATGAGACAGGTCTGTATTCTACAGTGGAAAACACCAAGCTAATACCAACACCAAGCTGCTAGTGTTCCTGTTTGCAGGGTTGCTGTATTTCTAGATGTTTGCCTCGCCCTTGTATTCGACGTGTGTTACTTTCGTTTTTCATTAAACACCCGTTTCGTGACTTGCGCCTTTTCCAAGCCGTTCGCCACGCCGGCTTTACACAATTATAATTCAGACAAATCTGATTACTTTAAAGAGGCTAAATACTTTTGCAAGGAATTGTGCGCGTGTCTATATACAAACACGCAGTGCTAACAGACTGTCACTACATAAATGTTCATGTTTCATATATCCATCACGTTACGGACACACACACACACACACACACACACACACACACACACACACACACACACACACACACACACACACACACACACACACGGATCATGTCATTAGAGTCTACATCCCATGTGTGTTCAGTGCATCAGTTTATCAACTCTTGGGTAACCTATAATTCTAAAGCGAATCCAATTCATAATTAAAAGTAAATGGCTGTGGGCTCTTTAGTGGACAGCAGTCAAAAATTCCACTCTCTCACTGGCTGATCATGAGTTTGAAAACCAGTGATACCACAAATCAAGGCAGCATAAACACAGTCTCCACACAGGAAATATGGCCTTGTTTTTCTGCCTAGTTTAATCAGAGTCCATCACAGGAGTCTGTTCACTGGACTGGACGGAAAGCGTCTCACTCCAAGAGGGTTCATCTGTCCCACGATGATGTGGGAGTGGCACTAATAATAGAAATGTGAAGTTAGACTCCCTCTCAAGGATGCTAGTCTTCACCATCCAAGGACAGTAGCTCTTACGATCTGGGAAACCCAGTGAAACCAGGGTGGGATCGGCTTACTGCTAAAAATAGTAACAATCTTTTCATTTTAAAGAAAATAAGACATTTCGGTTCTTGCCGGCAACTGGGTCGGTGATAGGAGCGTACTCTGCACTGTGGTCCGGGTCCCAGCTCACAGCGGGGAATCCACAGGAGCTGGATGTGTTCTCACTGGGAAGGAAGGATAGCTTATTCCCTCTCCATGCAGAGCAAGAGCAGCTAGCTGAGAGCGTCTGTTCGCTCAGACACATAAAGAAGGGGCAACCGTGCAGAGGCTTTGCTACGAGGCACTTTCCCAGCGCTGCAGCCGTCACCTTGTGGCATGTGAACAAATAACAAAAGCTCTTGAGACAAAAAATGCCTAAAAATGTTTTTCAATGAAATTAAATCCCTAAAGCCTCCTTCCTTCCGTCCAGGTCTAAGCAAGGAGCATCAAAATAAAAGTCTTTTTTCTTCTCCTATATTTGTCCACATTTTTAAGGACGTGACCTCTGCAATATGGCTTTCCCATTGAGATGCGCATCCATATTTGCTGGTTTATGACGGTCCAAACTAAGCCACAGGCATGTGCTCTTGTGGATGAGTGTATGCTCCCACATTCAGTACCCTCGGGAGCTGCGGGAAGAAGGATGGAGACCGTGCCCAACCTCTCTGCCTCTGGATTCCAGCTGACATTTGTAGGCGCTCTTAGCTTCGTCCATTTGCTTCTGACGGCTGCTCAGATCTTCCTGGCATAAGGACAGGGCAGACTGCAGAGACTTCACCTGCTCAAACACAACTGGGCAGGGCCATGCCAGGAGAGCATACCTCAGACTGAGAACCTGGCAAGATTTGAAGTGGCTAGAAATGTTTGGTCGTTGGGATGGTTTATTCTAAGGTAATGTGGAAATATTTTGAGGTACTTTGGTGGACTGGTTTAGGGTACTGAACTTACCCTTCAGGTAACTGGAGGGTTGTCTGGAGGAAACGGATGGTTTGGAGGTAAAATTTTCAGGGAAGTTTTGAGGTAATTTCAAGATAAAGCTCTGAGGCAATAAGATGAAATTTATTTTATTTTGAGGTACTTGAGTGCTTGGTAATGTGAGAGTAATGCGAGAGTAAAGTTGTGAGAGTGAAGTTTTCAAGAAATTTGAGGTAAATGAGTGCTTGCTTTGATGCAAAAGAGGGTAAAGCTTTGAGGTAAATGGATTTAAAGTGACCAAATGAAAGGGACAGACCTGGGAGGCAGAATGGGCAGCCTGGGCGGTCAAGTTCCTGAGAGCTTCTTGATCTTGTCTACTATTGGCCTCAGTCTCCTGTCCATCACAAACAATCATGCACTCCCCACCCCTATATGGCACCTGTCATATGTGAGCCTATACCACAAACCTCTGATAAACACCTTATACTGACACCCAGGAAGATGTGGCAACTGAAAATGCTCTAGCTGTTTAGAATAATCAAATGCTCAGATAAATAATCCACTTGTACTTTTTTTTACAGATTATTTAACCTAACTGATTTTCTATTCTACAGAAAATTCACACATACAACTAAGATTGTCTCCATTGTGAGCTATCTGGGTTGGAGGTCCATAAAAAAGCCCTTGGTTGTTATTAATAGGTGTACTATTCATACTGCACAACTGGGCCTAGTAACACAAGGGTAAAAAAAGCAAGCTACAGGTAATTTATCACAAATCAGGGCAAATTCACTGTTTCTCTTAGACCAAACTACTGTTCCCTGGAGATTCTGTCTGTAAGCATAGTCAAAAAAGGGGCATTTACACACATCCCTTAGTGACATGATTTATATGAGAACCATGAGTTTTATCTTCTTTTCTGAGATAGCCAACATTACAGTCAGTGCCAGGTGAACTAGTCTGTGTGTGTGTGTTCATTTAACCTGGTTAAGCTGCGTTAGTGAGGACTGCAGCAAGACGGCTCTCCGCTCACACTCCTGGTTCTCCTGCAGAGCTTCTAACAGAGCTCTCTCCAACTCCTCTATCTGAGTCTGCTTCTGGCCTAAAGACAGCTGCAGCTGGATACATGCACACATCCACAATAGGCCTCATACAAGAACATTTTCAATTTCTTATCATAAATTTGTCAAACTTTATATATACAGTCAGTTCGTACAACTGTGCAATGGCAGACTTTTTATAAAATAACTGCATAACCATCTCTGCTTGTACAACCGGGTACACTAATGAGAGCTGGGAATGAGTATACTTGAGAACACAAAAATTCCTTAGAAGACTAATCACTCTTCTTGATTTATCTGGAAGTCTCCTTCATAAAAGCATATTTTCGGGAAAAAACAAACAAATTAACATCGGAGTGAGGGATGTTGGAAACCATATATTTACAGTGATCAAAATCTACAAGTGCCTGTGCTTAAAGCTGTGCAAGCGTGAATCTGGGAGATTAAGGATGGCTGTACCAGGTGTATTTGGTCCTCTAGCTCTTGACACTTGAGTGTGCGAGATCTTTGCGAGTCTTCTGACTGCTTCTCTTCCAGAATGTTCTCAGCACTACTACTGCTCTCCTGAACAACATACAAATCAGTTTTTATGTATGACAGAGCTAACTGGCCGCTCTGATGAGCTAAAGAGCTCACACGATAGAGCGGCACCTTACTGAACGTCTGCTGGCTTCAGGACAATGACAGTCATTACCAGCAATCGTCTCTCCAGTGTCTGATTGTGCTCCACAACCAGAGTGTAGTCTGCAGCTTTCTCTTCCAGCTGCTTTTCCAGGGTGTTCAGCCATATGTTTTTCTTCTTAAGCTGCAATATGTTGCACAGACCACCAGGGGGAAGCAGATAACAAATTACCTTCTTTTGACACGCGGATGACAAAAAATGAAAAATCACAATTACCAACAACTGATTTTTAAAAATACATTCAGTGAGGTTACATTTTTCTTTTTGGCCTCATAACTGTGTTATATTTAATTTAATTGTTCCATTAAATGCCATCCCACACCAGTGTTGTCATTTGATGACTATTTTTAAATGCCTATTTATTTTAAACAAAGAATAGTGTTCAGTGTACTTTTATTTATAAGACTTCACATTATTATACATTAATGGATCCACAAAACATCAAATACACCAGGGTAATTTTACACTGGATTACAACAAAATGGCTAAAACCAATCCTCCTGAACATTAGAAGAAATGTGTGTTCAGAATAGTTTTGGCTGGAAAGGACAAAAGCAGTAAGTGTCACCTCTGTGTCTCTCAGGCTGAGTTCGGATGTGACCTCCTCCAGCTGTGTGCTGAGCTGCACAACACTCTGATCTTTTAGTTCCAGACTGGCCTGCAGGGAAGAGATCTGATATTTAGCCTGGTGTAGTGTCTCCTGCAGGCCTTGGTTCATCTCCACTAGTCTGGCCCTCTCCTGCTCCAGCATGCAAAGCACAGGTAACAACTGCTGGTACTGCATACCTGGTTCACCATGAACATGAACAAACACATACCCACACCCACAGACACACACACACACACAAACACACACACTTAGGAACATACACTATCTGTCTTAAGCATCTCCCCAAGATGGCACTAAGACATTCACATTCCATTACCTGGCTTCAGGTTAGGGTTGCTCCCAGCTAACACAGGCAGGGATAAACATGGTTTTGCACACAGCACTCCATCCTACGTCAAAGAAACAGGACACGCACACACGTGCACGTGCAAACAAACATGCATTTTCATCCCATACTGCTGGAGTGTGAACAACAGTGCTAAGTAATAAGAGCACACTAAAAAACACTTCTTCAAAATATTTTTGTGACTTCCTGCCAGATGTTACATGTTAGTTAACGAATATTATGTAGTAATTACATGATATGAATCTGTATACATATAAGGTTAGATATGTGAAAAATGGACATCTGTAATGTCTTCTTGGAGTTAACAGGTAAAAAGGTAAAAACTTTATTTAAAACAAAACACAATCAGACAGGAAATAGATGAGATAGGGAGTAATACAGGTTGGTGTGGGTAGATGGGGGGCGTTGAGGGGCAGTGGGACATGTGAGGGAGTGATGCAGGATGGTGGGAAGTAGTGAGGGGCACCGAGGGGAGCGGTGGTTGACAGGTGTAACCAGGAGCTCTGTTACCTCCCGCAGGTGCAGCAGGCTGAGGATGGCCTCCAGGCTGGCCAGCTCAGCCCTACACTGCTCAGCCTCCCTGCTGCACTCCTCCAGTCGCCTCTCCCGCTCGTCCCCCTGGAAGCGCAGCTCCGCGCTCTCCTTCCTCAGGACCTCCATCTCCCTCACGGCCAATTTCGCCTCACTCAGCCGCCACTCCAGATTTGCATTCCAGCGGAGAGCCTCTTCCAGACACGAGCGTGTGTCGGCAGCTTCTACGCTCAGAGCCTGCACGCGTTCAGAGCCCTTCTTCAGCTCCCTGGGAAGAAAATGGGAGCGTACAGGCTTGTGAATTAAAATAAGACAAGTTCAAAAATAACTTCCTTGAGACGTTTATCTTGAAAGATCTGGTTTCTCATTGTCTGGGTCACAACTTGCGATGCTGTTGCACTGACCTAACAATTCTGTTCTTCTCGTCTCCGTCTTGCTCTAACTGAGAACATTTCTTCTCTAGTTCAACTTTTTCTCTGTGGCACTCAGTGAAACGCTTCTTTGTCATGGCCTCACTGTCCATCAACTGAGGAGAAAAAAAGATAAAAAACAACTACAATAACAATATCTGCCCTAATACTGCACTGCTATGCTATGGAGATTTTCACAGGTGACTGAAAAGAACACTCACTTTGTTGATCTTGTCAGACATGCTGTCTTTGCACTGCTGCAGGGCCTCAATCTGTTTCTTTGCTTCATCTCTCTGCTCCATGACACTTACAAATCAAGAAGACAAAAAAGAAACTTTATTGATAGCAGGTTGTTAATATTGTCTGTGGAGTAAAGCTCACTATTTTAATTGTTTTGGTTTCACACTCTGCTGATCCTACACTTGTTATTATGAACAAGCCATTTTATTGAGCCATTTTATCTTTTTTGCCCTGTGCCAACTTACAAATCAAGTACTTTATATTATATAGAGTCAAATATCTGCCTGGCATATTTATAGCTCTATGTTCCACTGTTGTATCACTGCAATTTCCCCTGGAATCAATAAAACTATTTCTTTCTTTTATATCTATTGATGTTCTGACATTTTACATGTGGACTTTGTTAATCAGATATTGGATTTTACAATAAGCTCATCACAGGCAATACCTGCTGTTCTGTTTAGTCTGTTTATCTAAAGCATCTTTTAAGGACTTCAACTGCTCTTTTAACTGATCCAACAACTTGTTCCTCATGGCCAGAGCGTCTTGTGTTTCCTTCAGCTTCGTGTCCACATCTCTGTAATGCAGATATTGTAATTGTTGTGCTTGAGGGAAAGAGAAAGATCAAATAAACCTGTCTAAACAGAACGGGCCCTCTACAACAATAACCTCTGTGAATGTCGCAGAGTCTCCACCTCTGCTTCTAGACCTGCAACCTCCTCCTTCATCATAGACACACTGGAGGTTTTCGATCCAACCGTGGAGCCTAACACCCGCACCTAGTAATAAAAGAACGTTTTTATACACACAGTGGGATAACGTGGGTAAGAAATGTCTCACATTCAGAAGTGGCTCTTGAAACTGAAGGGTACTTTGGTTTTGGAGCTAGCCAGCTCAAGTTGCAGAGCCTCTAACTCGCTAATGAGCTCTCGGTTTTCCAGCATAAGAGAGGTTTTCTCCTCCTCCGAGGTGCTGAGTTTCCTTCTCAGCTGAGCATTTTTAATCTCTAGCTCCCTTGTGCTAAGGGTCTGATGTGCCTATCAGGAATAATAATAAAAAAAACTCCAACAGCACCAAGCTCACTCCCAAGATGACATATGATAATACATAGTTTAATAGTCCCCTGCATTTGGTCTGGGAATCACAGATGAAATAGGATTTTAATGCAAAAGGCAACATTCATTATGTCAATACTGTCAGTGTATTTAAGACGCTAAGCACCTAACAGAACTACAGTGTAACTCGCTCAGTCACTTTTAGCATGCAGTACATTTTCCACTGGAAACAAATACAGTGGTACTGTCACAACGGTGCTTCGCATCAATGACACTGTCCTTGTTTTTTAATGTACCTGTTTAGATTCAATACATTCTTGAGTCTCTCGGCCTGATGCGGCCGCATTAATACCATCTCTAGAGACTGTCTGACTTGCACTGCAACACGATCTACGTTCAGCAACCATGTCCAGTCGATTATTTCGGACGTTTTGAAGCATCCTGGTCAAACTATCGGACTGTGTGATGAAACAAAGATCTGACAGATAGCTAAAAATATAGTTAGAACTACAACTAACGTTGCTCACAGCTAATGTTGCTTCGTTAACGTTCGTTTACTAACTAGAAAAATGCATTTAAAAGGTATTTTAAAATATAAGAGTAATATACACTTATAGCTAAGTTAATTTGTTACAGTAAAGAACAAGTAAATCTATTTCAAATAGTCCGAAAGTGAGTTAACTGTTAGCTACTTACATTTTAGTGCAATGGTTGGTTGTTAGGCTAGAATTACCTAGTTAGCTAATTTAGCTAGCTAACTAGTATAGCATTATTCACTCTATAATCTACATTGTTATTTATTTCCCCCCCAAAGTTTTCATGTATATAGCTATTAAACCTACATACTATTTTAAGTTATCCAAAACGGGCAGCTTAATAATTTACAACAGAAAAAAATGCTAACTAGCGAGATAGCATTCACTTTAGCTTCTGCTGGTCCTGAACTCAAGTTTGTAAGGCTACGATCGACGCTGCCGTCACACTCAGACAATATTCTGTGTGATAACGTTACAATATTAGATTTACATTAGACGTTGTTCATCATAGACCCAAGACGACTTTATTCTGTTCATTTCTTCGTTTACTTAAAAAAGGAAACCTAAACAGGAAAAAAACAAGTTTGTCTACTCTATGAAGGAAAAGAAACGGTAAAACTTTGAAAAGTTGCGTAGGAATTTATATGTTATTGTTATTGTTCTATATTCTATATTGTAATAGATCATATATTTAATGTTATATCTAAAATAAGAAGCTTATTTTTTAATTTATTCATTCTTTTTCTCCTAAAATGGAAAGTTTCTAAAATAGTTCTAAGTTTCTAAAATAAAAGTTTCTTTTTACTGCTCACAAAAATTGTTTTCGACTGTGCTAAAAAAAATTATGAAACTGAGCAAACACTCGCCGATTAGGTTCCTATATAAACTGTTAAATTGAAATTGCCATCCCAGGTCAGAAATGTGTTATATAATTCGATTTAAAAATATATTAGAGAACAATGTATGAACACTTGATTTTTTTCAGAAATAATGTAATCTACATTGATCAACATTTGAAGGATTTTTTTGTAAGGGGTACACCATGCCACTAGAACAGTGTTTTACAAAATAACCAAAGCATATCAATATGAAACCTGTATTTTGCAGTCTCTTCCATAGTTCTGTGGCTTTTGTGGGTTTCTTGGCCATAACTTTGTCACCAAAGATTTTCCAGAGGTTTTCTATTGGGTTTTGATAGGACTTTGGGCTGGCCATTTCATTGTTTAAGTGTTTTCAGTTTCAAGAAAATGCTTTACCCGTTTGGCTGTGTGGCGGGGTCTTTGTCCTGAATGAAAATTGCTGGCTGATTGAGTGATGAACACAAGGAAGGAACCACGTGTTGAAGGTTCTGATACACACTTGCATTCACGCTTCCACGTAGCTGTATGAGAGGTCCAACTCCTGCTACCGAAAACATTCCCCAAACCATGACACTTCCTCCTCCACCTTTCACTGACTTCTTTACACACTTTGGGTTCAGTATTTCCACAGTTTGTCAATGAACATGTTTCCCATCAGACCCAAAGCAAGTTTAATTTATTTCATCACTAAAATGAACTCTGGACCACTTCTCTGTCCACACAACATGCTCCTCAGCAAAGGTGAGTCTAGCTTTT
>JAOXYF010020897.1:0-21167 GCA_028565775.1 Sternarchorhynchus goeldii
GGTGAGAGGGAGTGAGGGAGACGGTGAGAGAGGGAGAGAGGGAGACATTGAGAGAGGGAGAGAGGGAGACGGTGAGAGGGAGAGAGGGAGACAGTGAGAGAGGGAGAGAGGGAGACATTGAGAGGGAGTGAGGGAGACGGTGAGAGGGAGCGAGGGAGACATTGAGAGGGAGTGAGGGAGACGGTGAGAGGGAGCGAGGGAGACATTGAGAGGGAGTGAGGGAGACAGTGAGAGGGAGTGAGGGAGACATTGAGAGGGAGTGAGGGAGACAGTGAGAGGGAGCGAGGGAGAGAGAGAAACTGAGAGGGAGAGAGAGAGACAGTGAGAGGGAGAGAGAGAAACCGTGAGAGGGAGAGAGGGAGTGAGGGTGAGATTATGAGAGTGAACAGTTTTTTTTTTTGTAATTGCAGTTCAAGTGTTGTCCTAGATATCAACGCAGAAGAGGAAACCTGAGCTTGGACAGCTCACTAGATGTTACCAGACCGGAGCAATTTAAAAGTGTCTTTCACAATAGCAAACCAATCACAAGCTTGCTTCTCCTCTAGTATTCACACTGTATGGACCATTGACTGTGGCAGTTTGTCCTTCCTTGTCCTTTGCAAATGTGTGTGTGTGTGTATCTGTGTGTGTGTGTGTGCTTATCAAACTGCCCTTCATATCACATGTTGTCTTATGGATTTCAGAGCTCAGCAGTGTGTGTGTGTGTGTGTGTGTGTGTGTGTGTGAGTACTGTACTGGGTTGGGTTGCATGCTGGTGATATACTGCATTATGCAAGGTAATACAGGAACATCCCACTAAGCAGTACAGGATATACTGGTACACACTGTAAGCATGTCGAACTCTCTAAACTAGCATGGGGTCTGTGAATAGAATATTCACTGTTTTAGACATTAATTCATTTCTTTTTCACTGTCACTGACACTGTCATTTCAGTGTGTTTATTATTTTGATCAACTCGAGCATTAAACTACTCTATAGAAACCTAAGAACAAAAGGACCCAATACGTCAATGCTCCTGTCTTTGCCAGTAGTTTGAAGGTCACACCCTCTCTCTGTGTCTCTCTCTGTGTCTCTCTCCCTGTCTCTCTCTGTGTCTCTCTCTGTGTCTCTCTGTGTCTCTCTGACTCTTCTTTCTCAGGTCCATACTGTGGGTTCATTCTTCCTCCAGTGCTTGTCAGTGTCAATAACAAGATGTCTCTGAGTTTCCGGTCTGACTCTCGGCTGGCTGACCGTGGTTTCCTTGCCAGGTGGGAGGCTGTATATCCAGAGGACATAGCCGGTAAAGAGCATCCACTTGACACTCTCTCTCTCTCTCTCTCTCTCTCTGTTTCACATACAAACACGCACATAAACACACTTACACAGGTACACGCAAACGTATACATACTTGTGTGCTGGTTTACAAACAGACGCAGTTAATCACACCTGTTATCCAGGGTCAGTTAGCATTAGATTACTGGCCTTTGACAGAACATTCATAACGCTCTCTCAAGAGTATCACCTCAGTGGGTCCACAGGCAGACCACTGGAGCTCGTCTTCCTCACAGAGAGCAGGCTGACTGAGCGCGTCTGTGTGGAGACGTCACTCTACGGGCCGTACCGAGGCTTGTGTCTGGCTCAGAGCCACACGGCTTTTGTAGCGAAGAAAACAAACATCACTCTAAACAGCTTTGCTAAGGGAGCCATGTTTCACGGTAAATATAAATACATCTGGATTTATTAAATGTGTTTGGCCGCTGCTCGGGTCAGGGGGGGCCGTCCCCTCCGCAGGAGCCCGAGGGGGGGTGAGCGGGTGCCGATGGATCAGAGGCAACAGCGGCATGTGGTTCATGGGTTAGTGGAGGTACTTCGTCTCTGTGATGTACTGGTCCTGCCGCAACTTCCTTGGGCACAAAGGGGTCGTGCGAGGGAGAAACATCACTCCTGGCTTCGCTCCCATGTGAAATGGACTCAGTTTAGTCAGTGAAGGCTCTGGTTATAGGAGGTACCCATATTCATGTGTGTAAAATAGTTTCAACATAACACTTTAATGTCAGAAACAGAATAACTTCAGTAGAATTTGGAAGGAATTTTAGACTCCTTTACTTTAGCAAGAGCGTTGAAATTCAAATGTGATTTTCTGCCTTTTCTTGAACGCCTATATTTGATAATCATACGAAATGTGATGCCACTGAACTGGGATGTTGCCGTGGCAGCAAGCTCCAGATGGCTGCCAGTGCCTCCACACTGCTCCCTCTCTCCTCCCCACCATGATGTTTGGGATGCCCCTAATAAATAATATGCATGAAGTGAAATGATTGGAAGTTTTAATATGCAAAAGCACAGTCTGTGTGAGCCTAATTATGGCAGGAATAACAGTATCCCCTGCAGGGAGCGCTAATATCATGGTACCAAATGATAACTATATATTCATTCTGCCATTCTGTTTAGGAACAGATGGGAACAGAGGGGTTTGAGGTTCATTATAGTTACTATAGTTACATGTGAAACCAAAATTCTAAGGATTTCATTCACTTGAAAAGTATAAATTAGTTTCTTTGTTTTGACTCCGGTAAAAAAAAAAATCGTAGGCCAGGTTCGAACAGGTGATCTGGGCTGCCACAATGCCATAACGAGCAGCCTGTTTTGCTGGCATGTCACCCTCATTCCTTCTCTCCCCTCCCTCAGAAATCCAGGGCTGCGGGGGCTCCTCTCAGCAGGAGACTGGGGTCATCAAGTCTGAGAACTGGCCCATGAATTACCCTCCCAACAGGGAGTGTCTGTGGAGGGTGCAGGTGCCAGAGGGCAAAACCATGACCCTGACGTTCACCGAGTTCGACATGGAGTCTGGAGACCTCCTGCTCGGCCGCTGCTACGATAACGTGGTCGTTTATGATGGAACAAAGACCACGTCAAGGAAATACGGTGAGCGGAAAGGACTCCTCAGTTCTTTCTGTCACATCAGTAATGGACCTCCTTTTTATTGCTTTGGCTGAAGAAAAAGTTTTAGCATTAGTTTTGGCCTCTTCCGTGCTTAAATAGGTGTGAATCGATATTAGAAAAACACTGTGTGCATTTCCCACCTGCTGGAGGTTTTCTTAGTGTGTGTGTGTGCATGTGCGCATGTGTGCGTGTGTGTGTGTGTGTGTGTGTGTGTTGGCCATCCTACAGGCCCTTACTGCGGTACCAAAGTTCCTCCTATAATCCGCTCAACGGGAAGAGAGCTGGTGGTGCGTTTTCATTCAGACTTCTTCACAGAAGCCAAAGGATTCCGAGCGTATTGGACCACGGACTCTACACTCCCCATTCCCACCGAACCCCCTGTCCCACCCAACCCCTGGGACAGCATCCCTATAGGTGTGACTGCACCCATTCTACTGCACATCATTGCCTAAGGAAGACATGGGTGTTAAAGGTTTGATCAGCTTGTTTCAGTGCTGGGCAGACTTAGGTTATTTAGCCCTAGTATTTGAATGCATCTATGTACGCCTCAATTACATACAGTGCAGTTTACAAATGCATGTTTAAATACCCCTCAATTATATACAGTGCAGTATTCAAATACATGTTTAAATACCCCTCAACGTGCTTCATTTGAGGGTATTTACATGCTTCGTTTGAGGTTTTGAGGGTGTTTTGATAGTATTTACATTCTTCATTTGAGAGTATTTTCATGCATTATTTGAGGGTATTTTCATGCTTCCTTTAATGATTTGAGGGAAGTCCGCCCCCCCATTCATTTCTAAAACAAAATGTTTAGTTGTGTGGAGCTGGAGCTGATTCTGGGTGAGCCATTCGCATCTCCTTCTGTTGCCCCATAACATGTGAACACTGAATTGTCAAGCATGAGGCAGAACGAATCAAAATGAATCACTCACACACACACAGCCAAAACATACGTGTGTTCAAATCATCTGCCTGATACGTTGTTAAGAATGTTAACAATCTCTTTGTTGGAACATTGTTAAGAATCTTTGGGTTCTGAGGTGTTTAGAAGTGCCACAGTTTGGGGGTCCAGAAGCAAGCAAGGACTACACACGTCTGTTATGCAGAGCGTCGTGTCAGGACAAACCCAGGGCTCGCACCCAGATTAGGCCCAAACCCAGATTAACAAGAATTTCCAATGATGAATCACCATGTCTGCTCCAATTTAGTCAAAGATTAATCTTAATTCACATGGTGTAGTCTGACTTCCAGGGCTTGGAGACGTCTGTGGGGTGAGACGACACTGCAAAAATAAAAATGTTTATTTATGATTTTGGTATTTTGTAGAAAAGAAGATGTATATATAAAAAGGGAATTTCATGTGCTTCAACAAGTAAAGTGGTGATGGTATAATTGAATTAATTATTAAGTATTAATTATGCACTATTATAATGTACCACGTCCATTTCAAGCTCAGAGGTGGTTGGTAAGAAACCTCGAGTATTCCTTTACTAGAGCCGTGCAGGACTTTGTCAGGGCCTGCAGGGATTTCGCTGGAGATCTGCTACACTGATGACTTTGAGTTCATCATGGCTGTTCACTCTGTTTCGTCCCAGGGGACCCAGGCGGCTCGCTGGGCGCATATGTGCATTCAGAAAGGGAACACTGCAGGATGCATGGATGCGAACAGCAATCTGGAGAGAGAGAGAGAGAGAGAGAAAAAAATCAGAGAGAGAGAGAAACATAGATAGAGCAGAGAGAGAGACAGAGACAGAGAGGTGGGGGGAGGGGGGGGTTTATGTGAAGCTGTTTGCGTTCAGTGCTACTAGTGGTGGTTTATCCACCCATGATAAACTATGAATCAATGGTATTTGTGTTAGTATTTATTTATTGCATTTAGCAGTTTTATATTTAGCAACATGTACTGAATGTAACTTTATTTCCAGGTTACATTGCTTAGCAGGACACTGACCTTGACATGAGACTCTCCTCTCTTTCTATTTTAATCTATGTACAGTAAAACTGCATTGAGCAGGTTTTCTAAGCGCAGTCCCATCGTGCTGTACGATCGCGAACCCCAGTGTCTAACGTGAGGCTCCATCTCCTCCATCTCCCCCAGAATGGCCGGATTCCTGCGGCAGGCCCAAGATCCCCCCGGTGGTCAGTGCCCGCATCGTGAACGGAGAACCAGCCAAGGATCACTCCTGGCCCTGGCAAGTGTCCATGCAGGTAGGGCCAAGCTCCGCCCCCCTGCTGACCCACCCCCTCTGCCCCCGCCTCCTCTTGTCCCACCCCCTGCCACCCTGCTCCACGACAGAGAGATAGAGTTCAGACAAATACACTAGAGTAACCAGGGGGGAACTGGGTGTGATACATTGTGATCACCAGTGGAATGGGATTAGAAAATGATCAAGTTTAGTACCAACTCATCTAGTTTAGTACCAACTCGTCTACGATGTGTTGTCAATGTCCTGTGAAAACCTTCCAAAACCTTTTCCTGTGAAGTGCCTGAGATGTTGGATATTTCAGTCTAATTCTCACCAAACATTGAAATATTTAGCAGCATAATGTCCACCGAGCAGAAATGAGACCTTTCTAGAATAAAATGATCACATATGTCTGATAACAAAGGAAACCCAACTCCTCAGAGAGGCAGTATTATTAAACATGGCACTACACTTAAAAATGAACAATTCTTCCCCCCCTCCGCCACCCCATCCTTCTTCTAACCCCATCCTAATCACTTACTCTGAGCAGCCTGTGCAACATTTAACTCATCCACCAGGGGATCGTGGCCGTTCTGCCTCTCAGTTCCTACCAGCAGCCTTTTCCATTGTTTCTATCAAGGCTGTTCAGTCCTGTCCCCCTCTGCTTTGTGGGAATAAATGAACACTAATGCGATGACAGCATCTCAAGAACTTAATGAGCATAACCAATCATTCATTCCACTAATTGACTCTATGTAGTGTTCCACGGCTGCCAGCGGCGTGTGAAGGCAGGTGTGCTGCCGTCAGACCGTCGGAGTATCTGAGCGCTGTTCTTATCTGTTCTTGCGAAAGGTTTGGCCTGATTCCCAGCCAAGCCCCACGTTCTTTCACACGTGTGGTGGGACCCTCATCCACAAGAACTGGGTTCTGACGGCTGCGCACTGCTTCATCAGGTACAGCCCGTGTCCTCCAACCGTTTCCTGATTTACAGCACATTCCTGTTGGCCTACATGAAGATTGGTGGCTTATTCTTTATCTGTGATTATGTTTAAAGTGTCAACAGCTAGGGTGTGTGTGTGTGTTTGTGTGTGTGTGTGTGTGCGCGTGCATGCATGCGTGTGTGTTTCTATGCATGGGTGCATGTGTGTGGGGATGTGTCTGCATGTGTGTGTGTGTGTGTGTGTATGTGCATGTGCGTGCCCCTCCTCCCCAGGTATGCAGATGAGCTGCAGAGATGGCAGATGTGTCTGGGAAAACACAACCTCACCCAGGTGGAGCCTGGCCAGCAGTGTCTGCATGTGCAGGGCATCTACCGGCACGAGGGCTTCAGGTATCCCAGCGTGCCCACCGTGGAGTTCGACATCGCCCTGGTCCGCCTGGACGGCGAGGTCACCCCCACCGAGCATATCGACTTTGCCTGCCTGCCATCCATCGAGGAGATGCTTCCCGGAGGGAAGAAGTGCTATGCCACAGGCTGGGGGGACGAGACAGGTGTGGACATGAGACATCCAAGAACACCAGCACAGGCTTCCTCAGCTCGGGCTCCCTGCAGAACGACCCATTTGAATTGACTTATGATTGTCTGTCTCTGCACGTCGTTCATAAGTGGCCAATCAGATGGCCAGAGAGTGGTGCATCTCCCCCTAAACCTGTCTTGCCTATCACCAGTCAGAGTTACACTGCCATCTGTTGGTTAAGTACTGTAATGCAACTGTAGCTGCTTAACAGGACGCAGCAAACGATCCTAAAATTGATTCCTTATCGATATTAAATTGGTGGTAAGCGACAGTTGAGTCTTGTGAAAAGATTGCTAAACTTCACAAATGTGAACAAAAACAAGATTATCTTCTAAATAAAAAGGGTTTTGTTTTTTTTTTCTGATCAGGCAACTCTATGGCCCCTAAAGTAGCTGAGACTCTGAACCAGGCTGCTCTTCCAGTGGTGCCCTACAGTACCTGCCAGCGTATGGACTACTGGTGGTTCCAGGTCAAGCCCTCTATGATATGTTGTGGCTACACTCTGCCTGATGAGCTCAAGTCTGTGTGCCAGGTGTGTATGCAGGTGCTATCATGCAGATCAAGTGCTATCATGCAGATCAGGTGCTATCATGCAGATCAATCATGCAGCTTTCTTGATCTATTTTTAGACATATCATGGTTCGATTCATTTTAGCTGTGGGTTTAGAAACGTTCCCTTATTTAAACGTGTTTGTCTTTGCGACTAAAAAAGAGCAGCATCAGCTAAACGTGTGCATTCCTTTGCGTGTGCATTTTTGGACATGCGCGTCGTTGTTGCCGTCCCGGTGCAGGGGGACTCGGGCGGGCCCCTCGTGTGCCAGGACGGCCCCACGGCCCCCTGGGAGGTGCATGGAATTACCAGCTTCGGCCCCATCGGCTGCATCATGAACAAGAAGCCCAGTGTGTTCACCCGCTCATCCGCGTACCTGCCCTGGATCGAAAACACGATTCGCAAGGACATGTACGACCTCACCAGTATGTCGGCGGTGCTCAACCACACGTCTGCCTGACTGCGTCACAAGCAGAATGTTCTTGAATTATGAAGCAGATGAATGAAATAAGGAATGTTAACACTGCATTGTCTGTACTGGTTATAGCAGAAGGCTGCTATATGTGGATGAGTTTTTCTCTCTCTCTTCCTCTCTCAGCTTCTGGCTGTGGTGGGCCTAAGGACCAGGTGGGCACAGAAGGTGCGCTGGCCTCTATGAACCACCCCCAGAGCTATGAGAACGGTGCCCTCTGCGGGTGGAGGGTTCGTGTGCCCGCAGGCAAGCGTGTACACCTGCACTTCAGCACCTTCTCCCTGGAGGGCAGCCAGCCGTGCCTCAGTGACAGAGTTTCCATCGCCGACGAGATTGGACCACTGGGTAAGTGTCTCTCACAGAACCATTGTCCCTCAGACAATACGAGTGCGCGTGGTGTGTGTGTGTGTCTGTGTGTGTGTGCAGTGTTTATAAGGTTTGTATGTGCGGTGTTTATGGTGAAGTGAGCATTCTGGCCGTGTGTATTTGTGTGTGTGTGTATGTGTGCGTGTGTGTGCATGTGTGTGCTCACAGTGTTTATGATAAAGTGAGCATGCTTTGTTCTTTCTGTCTCAGGAACCCACTGCAGCACTTCGCCTCCAGCAGATCTGGTTGCCGCTGGCAACACCCTGACTATCAATTTCTCCTCCAATAACAGGGTTGTGGACACAGGCTTCAGCGCCACATGGAGATCTGTGGACCCAGTGGACATTGGCAGTGAGTCACACTCACGCATTTACACACAAAAACACACGTCTGAGATATAGAAAACAACACACACACACATGCACATGCTGTCATATTCAAATAATAATCAGTCCCTTAGCATAGTTAGGATGGTTCCGGTTGAATGAGGTTTTTAACAACATCTGTGTATAATTCAGTAGTTTTTAATGACATCTGTGTATAATTCAGTAGTTTTTAACGACATCTGTGTATAATTCAGTAGTTTTTAACAACATCTGTGTATAATTCAGTAGTTTTTAACGACATCTGTGTATAATTCAGTAGTTTTTAATGACATCTGTGTATAATTCAGTAGTTTTTAATGACATCTGTGTATAATTCAGTAGTTTTAGTTGTAAAAATGAATAAAAATATGAAAACAGGATATGAGGTTCTCATATCTCTTCCCATATCTTCTGAAATGTTCCTAAAATCTTCACACAGAACAAAGTTATTTCAACATATTTTTCCTCATTATTACTATCATCATCATCATCATCATCATCATCATCATCATCACCATCTCTCTTCCTTCACAGATGTTGTTGGCTGTGGTGGAGAATACCACAGCCAGCAGGGGGAGCTCCAGTCACCCAACTGGCCCAGTCCCTATCCTGGGCTAACAGCCTGCACCTGGACCATCTCTAGCCCCTCGGCCAAGAGCATCTACATCATATTCACCCATTTTGAGCTGCAGGCGGTCGATCTCCTTGGCAAGTGTGTGGACTATGTGGAGGTCTTTGATGCTGCCAGGATTTCTCAAGGTTAGAGAAGAGTAACACTAACAATACGGGAGGAGAGCAAAAAGGGCCCCAGGGAACCTAAATCTGTGTTTTCTTTCTAATTGGGTAATCTTGTTCTTCCAGGTTCACAAAGTACATGTTTAAAATGGTGCAAAGTTCAGTAAATAGCCAACTTTGCTCTAATTTCTTCTCTGCCAATGTCAAATCAGTGGTCTTAATTTTGGGTAAATATCAGATATTACCTTATCGAAATTTAAGGTGATTTAAGGTGGGTATGCTCTGTGTGTGTGTATGTGTGTGATGTTTAATCTTGTTAGAGAAAATAAAATCTACCAAATTCCCTTATGTTCCACAAGACTATTTTAAATGCATGAAATGTATTTGCTCTGGGCAACAGACGGAGAGAACCTGAATTGTGACTCTGTTGTGATTGGTTCCTTGTTCAGGTGTTTTCTGATTGGTTCCTTGTTCAGGTGTGTTCTGTGGGTTCGTTCCTCCGAAGCTGGCTGTGAGTGGAGACAAAGCCACAGTCCGCTTCATCACCAGTGGGGTTCAGGAGGAGAAGGGTTTTCGTGGTTACTGGACCACAGACCCCAATGTTTTCCCCACCCTGGCTCCTGTGCCTCCAAACCCCTGGGATGACGTGCTGATCAGTGAGTGGTCGTGATCTCACTCTGACCTCCCTCTGCACCACCATGCTGGTTTCAGGCCTATCAGAATTAACTGTACAGTACATTACTGTTGTTTGTGTTTAATTCACATGGAAAATGGTGATAAATATGTGCTGTAACATGTAGATGGAGGAAATTATGGTTAATAATTGACAATATCCCAAACTCCCAATGTCTCGCTCTAGTAACGTAAACTGCACTGAGCTTTACTGAGTCAGGTACATTAAATTCACAGGATTTGCTGAATAGTATGCCCTAAAATTAATGTCATAATAATTTACTAAATAAGCCTAATGTTTAATAGCTAAATATTCTTAGATATTCAGAGGACATCATATATTCTCAAATTTTTTTTGCTTTAATAAAATTTGCTAAACTGAAGACACAACAGCATCGATTCAATCCCACCACACTGATAGAAAACCAGCCTTTCGCGTGTAATTCTTTGTGATGTCCTTGTTCTACTTGCTGACTTTCCAGTGGGAAGAGCAAGTAAAATGGTGCTTTATTGCTCTTGTTATAAATGAAGATTAAATTTATGATCTGATAACTGTGTAGAGTTTCTCGGGTCAGTATCAGAGACACACGGATTCCTGCTTAAAGCTACACCTACATTTGTTAAATGGAAAGTTGAGGTTATCTGAAAATACCAAAGTAACTGTGCCTGTTGGGTTATGGAGTTTCCAGTCAACAGTGTTACACCTGTGAAGTAGCCCTGAACTGTAATTCTTGCAGAAGTGTAACAGTATTATGGAACTCTACGGGCCTGGCCTAACTACATCTCTGGACCAATCAAGAGAAATGGCAGGGGACCTTCAGACCATTTAACACTGACACACATCAGAGTAAAATTACCTAAGTTAGTTGCCACATTAATCCCTCTGCCATATAGTAACAATCGTACAGCGACAGTAGGAGCGATTTATTTTGTTCCGATGTGCTTTTCAAGTTTAAATTTTGACTTCTTTTTGTCTAAAGGTACAAGCTAAACATGGCTATCCTGCCAGTGACAATGTTTAATTAAAATAACATTTGATGCTGAGTAAAAGCAAACTCCCCACAAAAAACAGCATATTTTTTAGTTGCTTAAGCCCTCTAGTGGCAGGGACGTGACCTGCAGTCCCTGCAGTTTCTATTGTCTATTAGGGGTGCATGTCACAACTGCAACCGTTCAGCTACATTCAGACATTTTGTTGGACTTTACAGACTGGCCTGCAAAGTGTGGGACCCCTGCAGTAAGTCCTGTTACCACGGTGACCAAGGTGGTGAATGGGGTAGAAGCTAAGCCTCACTCCTGGCCCTGGCAAGTGTCTATGCAGGTGCGACATCTGTGGTTAGTCAGATGGGTTAACAACGCTCAGCTTTTACTTAATGGTAATGTAGAACTGTTGATGCTTGTGTGTGTGTGTGTGTGTGTGTGTGTGTGTGTGTGTCACCCCACTAGGTTAAACAAGATGCATCCAAACCCTTCAAGCATGCATGTGGAGGTTCAGTGATTCATGAACAATGGATTCTTACTGCTGCCCACTGTTTCATGCAGTAAGTAACACACACACATACCTACATGCCTGCACACACACACACACACACACACACATGCCTGCACACCCCCCCCACACATACACACACAGAAAAGAGAAGGAAAGGTTCTGGTGTTGAATAAAAGGTGTGTGTGTGTGTGTGTGTGTGTGATATTCTTTTAGCACTGTATTATATATCGATCTTGCATGTAAGAAAAGACACTGTTTATTTTTAAGTAATTTCTCAACCCATCAGTTCAAGCATTGAAATCTGCTCCCTTCAGATTCTCATCTCCACCCGCGTGGCAGATGTGTGTAGGGAAGCACCACCTAAACTCCAGTCTGGACAGCGTGCCTGAAGTGTGCGTTCCTGTAGCCGCTATCATCTCCCACAAAGGCTTCACTGACTCGTCTGGCGCCACCAACGACGTGGCCCTGGTGCGCCTCGCTAAGCCCCTCCCCCACACCCCAGAGATCAGTGCGGTGTGCCTGCCAGAACCTGACGTGCTCCTTCCCGCCGGCTACTTCTGCTACGTCACTGGCTGGGGAGATGAGAAAGGTTAGACTAGGTTCCTCTTAAATGACACAGAAATAACCGGGCGAGACTCTGTCTTTAAAAACTCTTGTTTGACTTCCAGTTCAGCTCACCTGTCGCTGAGATGAACTGATGGTAAAGGAAATGTGCTCTGTGCTTCTGACAGTGGTGCATGGATTGGTATAGCCACAAGGGTCCAGAAGCACTTTGCGGAGTGTCTTTTTCTGATTTCTCAGGGCGACAAGGAGTTATTTCAAGAATAATGTACATCTGCATGCTAATTAGATGTATCTGAAAGTGCTCACTGTGGAACGTGAGCAGTTAAATGCATAGTTTCAATCATTCCATAGAGCTCGTCATGGAGATCATTCCAAAGTCTTTTAGCAAGGAGGATGTATTGTGTATGAGTTGTCTTTTCAAAGATGCTAGCGGGCTTGTGGGTGTTTCACAGGCAGCTTGATCCCTGTGGCGTCTCAGAGGCTGAACCAGGCTCCCCTTCCCATCATTCTCTACGAGACGTGCAGCAAGCCGGGTTACTGGTGGGAGAAAGTACGGCCCTCCATGATCTGCGCGGGCTACCAGTCACCCGAGGAACTCAAGGCCGCCTGCCAGGTACAAGACTGGGACAGATTAGGATTCATGTGCTTCTGCTTTCACTAGTGCAAAAATGTGTTTGTTTATTTGTTTGTTTATAATACTTTAAAAACTAAAAAATCACTTTCCCAGCTTGGCTGAAATCTGAAAAGCTCTCACAGCTGATAAGCTAGAGTTAATCTCTTAAGGAAGACTTAAATAGGAGTTTCAAACAGACAGGAAATGGCTGTTTATGTGTGCTTTACCATAGATGAAATCCCTCTGAATACTGCTGTGGAACATTAAATTGGGGTTGACTTTGTCTATTTTTTACATCCCTGGCGAGTAAACACACTCCACTCCATCGCTACTACCTTATCTAGGCCATAGTGACTTTAGTATCTGTGTGCTTTTATCTCTGTATTAGCCTGAGGTTAAGCCTAAAAAAGAAAGATTCCTGTTTGCATTTACACGAGGTCTTAACTGAAAAAGGTTTAAGTTATTCAGAATTTTTCCATGCCAATAACTGCCACACGATAGAATTTTTTTTATTATTCTATTCATATTTTTAGCTATTGTTGGTCTTAAACAGAAGCCTTTGAGGAGAGAAGAAAAATATGAGTGTTTTTAGTTCCGTTGCCCTACCTACCACATGTTAGCACGGTGTTTAGAGATATCCTAAATCTCTGAACTGTCGGAAATGGTGATGGGAGGTTTTGGTGCTGTGGCAGCAAATATAACTCTGGAGAAAGTAAAAGAATGAGTACTTCTGCTGGTTCTCCTGGGGCTGCGTGCGTAAGTTCTGCACGCTCACGCTGTGTTGCATAAGGACCTGAATTCTTCTTTGTGCTCCAGGATCCAGAATAGCTGTGGCCCCCTGTCTGAAACACAGATATCAGGGCCATGCGCTCTCCTTGCCAGTAATGGGACTTGGCGAGTTCTGTTAGCTGGAGCTCTGTTACCTGCTTCATATTCAGAAAGCACAGATCCACATGACATCAGCACCCAGGAACGCAAAGCTGGTTATTAAAAGTTTATAGGCTAATTCTTTTTGTTTTTAGAAACTAGAACTTTTTGTTCCTAATTCAGAACGATTTCTCAAACATCTGATATTAATTATCTAGATATTAACAGTTCCTAGATCAGTAAGACGAGGCACTGGGTTCACATTTTGATGTGAGCAAAATGGGACCCAGACCCACTGTGGTTCATGGTACCGAGGCCCACTGTGGTTCATGGCACCGAGGCCCACTGTGGTTCATGGCACCAAGGCACACTGTGGTTCATGGGAACCAGGCACACTGTGGTTCATGGCACCGAGGCCCACTGTGGTTCATGGGAACCAGGCACACTGTGGTTCATGGCACCGAGGCCCACTGTGGTTCATGGTACCGAAGCCCACTGTGGTTCATGGGACCGAGGCCCATAGCACGCAGTTCCAGCCAGTGTTCTCTGTATCTCACAGTTTTCCCGATTAGATCATACATATGACTCACGGTCCAAATGGAGTTTACTTAAGGAACATCTGCTTCTCATGCCTGATGTTAAGGACAACCAGCAGATGCTAGTACTGTTAAGGCACTATTAGTAGCTTGACACAAGTCTATCTGTTGTATATATAGAAATGTGTATCTCTTTTATATTTAGATATGAGTTGGGTTTTTTTTCTTCATTTTGACTCTGTACCAACTGCTCTGTTATTTTTCTTCTCCTGCCATCAACTCCCGCCCACTCCCTCTCTGTCCCCTCCCACTGGCCTCACCTCCACCAGGGTGACTCGGGCGGTCCGTTTGTGTGCGGGTGGACCGGCAGCGATTCTGTGTGGGAGGTGCACGGCATAGTGAGTTTTGTCCCGCGCGGCTGCATCAAGGACAAGAAGCCCTCAGTGTTCACACGAGTGTCCGCCTTCAGACACTGGATCGACGACAGCATCAAACAGTACTTGTACGAAAACACAGCTTGAGATCGGAGTGAGGAGAGGGCTGAGAGCGGGTCTGCTGCACACCCTACCGGGGTACCCTGGTCACCCTTCCCTAGGTACCCATCCCTGGTCACCCTTCCCTAGGTACCCATCCCTGGTCACCCTTCCCTAGGTACCCATCCCTGGTCACCCTTCCTTAGGTACCCATCCCTGGTCACCCTTCCCTAGGTACCCATCCCTGGTCACCCTTCCTTAGGTACCCGTCCCTGGTCACCCTTCCCTAGGTAACCTTCTGTTTGAACTGCCACATTTTGCCTTTACTCCTGCACAAACCCATCAAGGGCTGCCACAGGCTCAGTTAGATGACAGAGACACCCAGTGCAGTTTCAGGTGGGTTGAGAACTTAAGCTCACACAGATGCTAAAGGATTGTTTGTTTGTTTAACAATTGTGACAAAATAAAAATATAACATGAGACAGAGTGTTTTTTTGGAAAGCAGAGGTGTGAATGATGGAGGAGGATTAAAGGATTCTAACAGAGAAGGTCTGATCAAAGCACTTTACCTCTGCACAAACCCCTGATCTCTGTACTCACACATGACAGGAGCATCAGCCTGATGGACTTCTATGATTCAAAGTTTAAAGTGTTTGTTATGGTAACGGCATATAAATTATTAACATTGTTAGTAATTGTTAGTAATTACTTTAATTGTTAGTCATTTTTTCAGTATTTTAAAGTTGTTGTAAATATGTATAAGGAATGCTTTTTACCAAAAATTTTAAAACCTTTAGTTTATTTTTTTTTTACAATGAACCAATATAATAATTTAAAGTATAACAATGTAATAAAAACATGGAAAATATGTCAAATCATTATTTCACAGGAAGCACAATGTTTTCAATAATAAATGATTAAGACTGCTTTCGATTAAGACTCCTGCTCTCATTCCCAAAGGTTTAGCATTGTCAAATACTTCAGGTTGTTATTATGTTTCAGCTGTATTTAACGCTCATACAATGTCCTCACTAATATAGATCAGAACAGATAGTATGATATGTGGATAGGTGTGATACATTTTGATGCAAAAAACTCGAATGTGAATGTGAATGAGAATACCAGGTAAAGGCATAAGGTTGGTTTTTACTTCTTTGTCCCACCCAGAGATCTTTCAAAGTTTCAGCCTGCTGGTCACGTGACCTGAACAAGCAACCAATCAGAGTGCAGGGCTCAGATTTCAGTTTAAGAGAAGTCTCCAGTTCATGTAGAGGTTTGGAGAAAGAAAGAGGCTGGCTGAACAGAGTCCTCTTCTCTCCAGCTCACTCGAATTTTCCAGGGATTTGATTTGAAATGGCCAAGCGCTGGACTAAACACACTGGTCTTGCCTGGTGGCTTCACCGTGACATGTTTCTGGGAGCTGTGTGAGGGGGAGGGGTGGGCTTCATCACTCTTTCGTTAAAGACGCAGACTCTTCCTGGAAGAAGCGGGGAATGGGGGCAGGAGCTCTCACCATCTGTGTAAGTAGAGAAAAATGCCGGGCCTACGCCTCCTCTTAAGGTGAGGGAGAGTAACAGTCAGAGAGTATGAGAGGAAGAGGAAGAGAGAACGAGAGAGTAAGAGACACATAACATTTTTATTTTCTTTATTTTCTTAATGTGAAGAAAGTAAATAACCAGGCATGTAGTTGTGCATCTGTGTGTCTGTGTGTGTATTACGTTTGAGTTAGGGCACGTGTCTGTTGGCTGTCATCTGTGGAACAAACTTTGGCAGTGGCGCCTTGCTTGGGGTGGTTACTTTTTCTCTCTACATACAAAACCCACTGTTGATCCACTGGACAATGACTTATGTTACCTCAAGTCACTACTCAAGACTTTTTTTTACAACAGTTTTCTAACCCTAGCCTGAAGCACTTCCCTTAACCCTAAATGTTTCCTGTGATGGGCTTTCACTGGCTTCTCCACTTAGTGTTAAATAACCATCTGGTATTGTGAGGAAAAAGTCAAAGATATTCACTTTAGCTGTGGTCACCAGCTGCTGTTTGAGCCACAGAGAATAGATTTCATAGTCATATGATTGACTGACAGTAACTTGACTGTTGAGCTGTGTTGTATTATTTTGGGTTCTCTTGGGCTGTGCTGGCCTGTGTTGGGCTGTGTTGGCCTGTTTTTGACTGTGTTTGGTTATGTTGGGCTGTATTGGCCTGTGTTGGGCTGTGTTGTTGGGTTTGGAGACACAGAGGCTAAAGCTCCATGGAGGCTGAGGCCCAGTGAGGTCCACTGTGCTGCAGCTGTTCTTGGAAGCTTTGGGAGGTGCAACAGACCCTGCGGCAGATGCTGGCTGGGCCACCCAGACAGTGAGAGCCAGGGCCGGAGCCAGAGAGCATGCTGGGGCTTGTTGTTCCCCACCCAGAGTAGAGCGCTGGCAAAATTGACTCCTTCTGCACAGGCTCACAGACAAAACAAAGCCCTACATTCAGATGGAAGAAGTTTCTTTGAAATAAGAAAACTGCATGTTTCATGTCCCGCACAGATGAGGCTAACAAAGATCCGCCAAAGCTAAATAACTAACAACTACATCATTTATTCCAAGATCAGTGCCAGTTGCCTGTATCCGTCAGCTCAGTGTGAGCAGGACAGGCCGGCACTATAGGGGCGGCAGGGAGCAGTTGACAATCTTCACACCTTGTGGAGGAAGGGCCTTCCTTCTCTGGAAACAATAGAGGAGAGGTATCATTAGTAATTAGGGAGCTTTGTTAAGGAGAGAACCTCTGAGCAGGGACAGGCTGTACGAGAGTCACTGAGCAGGGACAGGCTGTAAGAGAGTCATTGAGCAGGGACAGAGTTGTTGCTGAAGAGTGATTGGCCCTGGAGGCTTTCCCAGTGGTGGTGGGTGGAGTGTGAATCACAGGGCATGTCTGCATCTTACTAGGTCATTGGATGCAGTGAATAAGGAAAATGCTCCCTGAGTTGGGGGTGAGTGGGTGAAGGGGTGAGGGGGTGAGGGGGTGGGGTGTGTTAGAGCTCCCGTATGACTGTCAGGTAGGTTGTAATTTCTAGAGGGTAAAATGAGTGTATGAGTGTCTGTTGGTACCTTCCCATGTCATATTGTGCACTATGAGCGTTTGTGTGTGTGTGTGTGTGTGTGTGTGTGTGTGTGTGCAGGGGGGGGGGGGTTATGTGTTGTGGGTGTATGTGTGTGTGTGTGTCCGAATGTACATGTGTCTATATGTGTGTATAACTGGGATATGTGTTGTAGTTGTGTGTGTTTGTGTATGTGTGTGTGCATAACTGTGGTAATATGTGTCCTGCATGTGTGTGTGTTTGTGTGTCTGTGTGTACACAGATGTGGAGGTATGTGTAGTGTGTGTGTGTGTGTGTGTGTGTGTGTGAATGGGTGTGTAGTGGGGGGGTGTGCTTGCATGTTTTCCTGTCCGTGTGGCTTTTTGGCAGATATTCCAGACATCTGTTTGTTGAGACTCATCATGAGAGGGAGCTCAGAAAGGATAATATTATTACCACCCACCTAGGGCAAACCTACCCCAGGATAATGTTATTACCACCCACCTAGGGCGAACCTACCCCAGGATAATGTTATTACCACCCACCTAGGGCAAACCTACCCCAGGATAATGTTATTACCACCTACCTAGGGCAAACTACCCCAGAATAATGTTATTACCACCCACCTAGGGCGACCTACCACAGGATAATGTTATTACCACCCACCTAGGGCAAACTACCCCAGGATCTCCTAAAGTAACAGTCAAGAAGCACTATGCTAAAAAATCACATTTTTATTACATCTATTTATGTTTAAGTAGTTTTATTAATCACTATATACATATGCTATATACAAAGTTGTATGTTTTTAGGGTTAGGGATGCTAAACGGACATCACAAAAGCGTTCAATCTATTCCGTCTATAGAAATGAACCCAAGCAATACTTTAAAAGTGCTTTACGAGTTACGAGCAGAATCTCACATGCCTCCTGTTGGAGCATCTGTCTCTGTGCAGATTCTCTCTCTGTTCGTCCTCCTGCCGTCTGTGACCCTTCCTCCACACTCCCTCCAAGGAGGAGCCGACCGAGCTCAGTTACAGACATGCCAATACACCCCCATGAGCTTATGGTAATTTACTGCCACTAAAGTCAGGCTAACATTCCGCTGGTGCTATTGGAAACGGGAATACAATAGCAGAAACATGTCGTTTCCTTTACCTCACACACCTTCTAACAGCTTTAGATCAGGTAATTCAATTCCCTCTCAGTGGTAAGAGGCAGACTGTCAGTCTCTAAAGATTTTCATATCTGTGGACCTGAAATCATAATTAGCTCTAGTGTCTGTATGTGTGCAAAATGACGACCTATAAATTCCTTCTCATTAGCATTCATTCTTGCTGAGTAGTCACCATGAAACACTAAAGATAAAGCTAAAATGTGGTTGTCTAAATGAATTGTTCTGTAGAGCTGTAAGAGTTCGATGAGTGAATGATGTCGCTAGGTTCCCAGGTTCACCATCTGTATGCTGTTTTTGCCATTTATAAACGTATCCGGGTTTTCCCAGGGACAAAGTTCAATAAATCTTTAGGTTCTTTGTCTGTAAGAAGCATATGTTCAAATTTGAATTGAATTGAACTGAAATGATTTTTTAACAAATCTACAGTATTTTAGGCCTATGTCATCTAAGCTAAGCTTCGTTTCATTTGTACAAAGCACCTGTATGGACTGGCACTAGCTAGTTCATGACTCACCCATACAAGCTCTAGTGCCTTGCCTTTCCTTCTGGAACTGCAAAGTCACTGCTTGCTTTAGTCTACTCCCCTAGATACAGGTGCGTGGCAACCAGGCCGTGACGTCACTCCTGCAGGGACAGGTTAGGTCCCTCCTGTCTCACTGCCAGAGTGTTCTGTTGTATGTCATTAGGAAAAGTCCCGGTGGAGCTCTCAGCAGCGGCTGGGAGCATCAGGACCATCAGTGATGCAGGCGCGGAGAGCCGTGGCTGTGGTTGACTGCTCTCCTCTCCTGTGTTTCTCCAAGCACAACAAGTCTGCAGTGCAGATCAAGGAGGATGTGAAGAAGATGGTCCAGCCGCCCGCGCAGAAGCCGCGCCCGGCCGCGGGCCTTGCGGCCTCCCCCGGCAAGCCGAGGGTGTTCGGGGTGGCCCTCCTGGAGATGAGCGAGCTGGGACTGATGAAGGACGGGGTGCCCGTGGTGATGAGGACCATGGTGGAGTACCTGAGACAGCATGGTGAGTGCAGAGAGAAGCCAGTCACCTGGTGACCTTTGCACTGGGTCACAGGCTTCATAATACAATCAGGTCAGAGGCCAGTGAAACCTAAGCTCAGTGTTGAAGCGTGGGAAGGCTGTTTCCTGGGAAACAGCAGCAGTCACCTGACACTCCTGCCTGACCTGGTGATGTGCGTGTTGCAAGTTGTCACATCTAACAGGTGCCATCTGAACAGTTGCTGAGGTGTTTGAATATAGGTGATCATTTAATATCCTTCTGTTTTAATATTTTATGTTTTGTATTGAATTAATGTTATGTTCCATGCTAACCTATATGCATATACTGTTGGGAGTTAATGGCATAAGAGCAACACTTTATTCAAAGATAAAGTGTTTTTATATATAAATAATTACCATAAATTACCATTATTTACAAAATTATAACTGATGTTCTTTCTGGAGCAGCTTTTTAGACGTCCTAGATGGACAGCTTTAACAAACAAACAAAACATTGGTAAATTTAATTAGAGTTTACTGGTGCTCTGTCCATAGAGTAACGCGTAGCAAACTAGCTCAAACGTGATGAAAGGCTATCATTTTGTGTCGCCGTGTACTCTAAAACACTTTAAAGTGACTGATTGGTGACTGGGACTTGAGCAAGTTTTCTGTGAGCATTACTGGTCATGAGCATCGACAAATCCCACAACAGAAATGTTGGTTTTATTATAGCTAACATAGCACTCTTTCAGTATTGCACTTTGACCAGCACGGCGAATGTCAATATGTGAATCGCCAGACTGGTTGTTATTTTTGTTGCCTACCAACCAGTCGTATCTCAACGCCCACAGCGCTGCCGTTCCTGACTGATGTATAACGTATCCAGTGAAGTCATATGACAGTATTCCTAAAACATTGAAAACACTGGACCCAGAAGCTGAGATGGCTGATGCCGTTTTGTTGTTGGAGAGACTCTAGTCATTTAAGCGAGTGCATTTGTATGAGCCCCCATTATTTTGCTAAGCGGAACATTCAGAATTCTTATGGCTTCAGTGCGGTCATCTGCCTGTTTCCCTTTCCACCGACACCTGCTAAAATGAAATAGGCTCAGTAAACTGTACGGTGTTTAGTACTGACGCCTAACACACATAGGATGATTCTGTCCGTCTGAACAATCATGTAATTGCTTGGTTAAGTAACAGAAATATTTGATAAAGGGACCACTGTTCTTCTTATACAGTGTAGTTCCCTCGTTTTCCACTTGATGGCGATATAATATAAGAGTAGCGTTAGTCTTTGAAACTTACTGCATTTACCTGACAGGGAAGTCTGATACTAGACAAGTGAGTATTAATTCTATAATCTTGCTTATAGAAGTGTATGTAATGCATTTAATAGATCAGATATAGTTTATTGCACCTCTGCTGTATATAAGGGTTTATAAAATGTATAATACTGTCGCTCACCAGTCCTTGTGAGGATGTTCTAGAGTCATAGTGTGTATTCTCCCTCCCTCCCTCTCTCTCTCTCTCTCTCTCTCCCTCCCTCCCTCTCTCTCTCTTTCTCTCTCCCTCCCTCCCTCCCTCTCTCTCCATCTCTCTCTCTCTCT
>JAOXYF010020898.1:6463-20459 GCA_028565775.1 Sternarchorhynchus goeldii
CTCTACCTATAAACCTGAACAGCTCCGTGGACTGATCTCTACCTATAAACCTGAACAGCTCCGTGGACTGATCTCTACCTATAAACCTGAACAGCTCCGTGGACTGATCTCTATCTATAAAAAAAGATAAGCAAAGGGGCGACTCTAAATACACTCTACAGAAGCTCCTCAACCTTCACCTCTTCTAGGTTGAACACTGATATCTCCAGCGCTGTAGAACAAGTCAAGTGTCCCTGACACAGTCCTTCAGTGCATGCATAATGGTAAGAGGACTGTGTAACTTATAGCAACCAGAAGCCAATGAGAGAGGAGAAAGCAGAGCAGTCATGGCAATGGAGTTTCTAGCTTAAGAAGCAGCAGCAGCTGTTTTATGTGTGTTTGTGTTTCACCCATGAACCATCAAATTGCTAATCAACACTGACACTGTAGACCACATCATAACAAGAAGTCATACATTCAGAGTGTCTGAAGCAAGAAGGATGAAAAGGCACTAGCAGTCATATTAACTGAGTCATCTTAACCGAGTCATCCAACCGAGTCATTTTAGTGGGAGCATCTAAACAGAGTCGTCTTAACAGAGTCATCCAACCGAGTCATTTTAGTGGGATCATATAAACAGTCATCTTAACAGAGTCATTTTAGTAGGATCAGCTTAACAGATTCATCTTGGCAGTCAACTTAGCAGAGTCTTAACTGAGAGGAAAAGTGGCCAGAGCTCATCAGTTGAAACCATGTGCATTCTGCAATTAAGCACTGAGACAGCAAGACCTACACTGAGACAGTAAGACCTACACTGAGACAGTAAGACCTACACTGAACCAATTCATGTGGCATTAATTCATTCTTAAAAATGTATCTATAGACATAAGGCGATTACAAAGTTTGAGATGCACTCGTTAGTATATTAAATAACGGCTAAAAATCTGTCAATAAAAAAAAACAAATTCAATAAAAAATAGGTGTCAAATGCAATAACAGGTGGGTTAAACACAAACACACACAAAGAGCAGAGAGCAAGTCCATGTGAACCCAGCATGTGAGCTCTAACCACATGTGCTGGAGAAGATTCTTCAGCAAACACTTCTGTGACGGTGACGGCGGTGGAGCCCTCAGGAAGATCGTCAGGTCCCGCCCTGACGACCGGTGACACCAGTGACGCGCAGCCTCTGGCCACAGCCCAGCGCACACCTCAAAAGTAGCGGTCAGCATGCAGCGGCCGTACCCTCGACCTCAGCCTGGTTACCTGTAGGGGATCCAGTCGCAGTGCTTGGAGCTCATGTCTCTGTGCGTAGCGAGGCCTCAGTGCACCACGGGGAGATCAGCCGTCGGCTGAGGCGGAACGCTGGACAGCAGCGGCGATCCTGGGCACGAGGAGCGTGCCATCATCTGAAGACGCGTCTCCGCTCCTCTGCGCGTGTGTGTGTCTGTGTGTGTGGCCCTTGCTGCTCTCTACATGGACATCATCAGGAGTCTCGCTGTCTGCCTCCCTCACACACGCCTTTCCCTTCTTAACGGTCTCACTCGCTCTCTCTTAACGGTCTCACTCGCTCTCTCTTACCGTCTCACTCGCTCTCTCTGACCATCTCTTGTTCACACTCCTGCTGTCTTAAACCCTCCAGCATGCAGTTGGCTTCTGCACTCGCTCACTCTCCCTCTCTCTCTTTTTCTCTCCCGTCTCTGTGTTGTGCTTCTCGTGCTCTCATTTGTCTGTACTCTCTCTCTCCCTCTCTCTCTCTCCCTTTCCTTCTGACTGCCTGCCTTGTGTTTCCTCTGCATGTATCTGACGTACGCCCCTCTCTCTCTCTCTCTTTCTTTCTGTCTCTTCCTCTGTGAGACTACTGGAAGAACCAGAACCTCGCGGAGAGCCTGAAGGAAGAGGAAATGGAGACAGAATCTCGTTGTCTCGCTGCTTTGATGTCGGCTGCCGCACTGATGTCGTTGTGGCGTCCCTCACCACCGCACACACACACATGCACGCGCACTGCTCTGGAAAGACACTGGCACACTGGCAGCCGTTTCTGGGTCATGATTTATTCATCCGCTCATTTAGCATGCTGTTCATTTAGCATGCTGTTCATTTAGCATGCTGTTCATTTAGCATGGTGTTCATTTAGCATGGTGTTTCATTTAGCATGCTGTTCATTTAGCATGCTGTTCATTTAGCATGCTGTTCATTTAGCATGGTGTTTCATTTAGCATGGTGTTCATTTAGCATGGTGTTTCATTTAGCATGCTGTTTCATTTAGCATGCTGTTTCATTTAGCATGGTGTTCATTTAGCATGGTGTTTCATTTAGCATGGTGTTTCATTTAGCATGGTGTTCATTTAGCATGGTGTTTCATTTAGCATGCTGTTCATTTAGCATGGTGTTCATTTAGCATGGTGTTTCATTTAGCATGGTGTTCATTTAGCATGGTGTTTCATTTAGCATGGTGTTTCATTTAGCATGCTGTTCATTTAGCATGGTGTTTCATTTAGCATGGTGTTCATTTAGCATGGTGTTCATTTAGCATGGTGTTCATTTAGCATGGTGTTTCATTTAGCATGGTGTTTCATTTAGCATGGACAGAACAGCGGCACTGTAATTGTCTATGCGCTCTCTCTGTGTTATCCGTCACATCCTTCAGTCTCTTTCACGACATGCCAAGTTCATCTTCTTAAAGAACATATGTTGGTGGTCAGGGTGATATACATCCTATAACGATACAGTAAATTCTTTAATGACAGGTTCTGTTTTCATTTCATTCACAGAGAATTTGGGTGACAGGGATGATACTGTTTGCAGTTAAAAACACAAATCAGATGGAATATTCTAACAATTACACAGAACACAGGTGCATTAGACCGTCCATGTTGTGCTCATTAGACTGGCTGTGCTGTGTTCCCACATGATGCACAGTGATGGTCTGAACAGTCTGGAGCTCGTGCTGCCTCGCTCGTGCTGCCTCGACTCAAGCTGCCTCGCTCGCGCTGCCTCGACTCAAGCTGCCTCGGCTCATTCCTCTCCCTCACCTCTCTGGACTCTCTTTCTTATTGCTACACTTAAACAGGTCTATTTAATACAGATCTTAACCACACAAACACCCCTAATAAGGACAAATTCTGATTTTGAAATATAAGAGGAACAAAAAGCAAAATAAGTGAAAGGCAAATATAAAGGTGTGAATAAAAGTAAATATGAATTTGAATATTCATACATGAATGAATATGAAGGAATAGCTGAACGTCAATATAAACAAACAAGTAAGTAAATGAGGTTATTGTGAACTTCAATATTAATAAGTAAATATGAGTGAAATGCATGGGTGGACTGTGGCCCACATTAACGGCTAATATTGATTCACCAGCGCATCCTGTCAGTCAGTAATGCTGTGGACAAATCTGTGCTGGGTGTGTAACATTTCACATGGAAGGGGTGAAACACAGACGCAAGTACAAAACGGAGTTGGGGAGAAGGAACAAAGACTTTATAGACAGAACAAAAACAACTCCAGCCAAGGCTAAACGAGGGGAACATCCAACTAACGAGTAACCATACAGGTACAGAATCAAAACAGGGCAATTAAAATAGAAAACAGACTAAACCCAACAATAAATCACCAAACTAACACAAAACCAGAGAGGAAACTAGCCAGACTTAAGACTAAAGAATAAACTGGAACAGGATCTAAACACAGGAAACTACAGACTAATGGGAACTTAACAGAGTCTAAAGCAAACAGGAAAACTACAAATGGAAGGAATGGAAAAGGAACGCAAACAAACAGGAAGCAAACAGACACAAACCTAGACTTACACAGCACAAGGAACATAACTAACAAACCAACAAACAGGAAACAAAACACTAGAGAAACCAGGGAGAGGAACGCAAATACAAATAAGAGAGGAAACTAGTTCCAGCCAAAGGGACCTGAGAACAAGACAAGAAGCACAAACACTCAGAAACCTCAATGAGAAAACCAGGAGAACCAGGAAGAAGCAACAGCCCACAAAACCAAAACCAAACTGGGGACTATAAATAGGAGTGAATTAAGGAAACGGGGAACAGGTGAGTGGAGGAAAAATGAGGGAAAGAAACAAAACCAGGAACGGAGTGAAAATCAAAAGCAAAACCTGGGGAGGACTCCAGGATCCTGATAGGGTGTGTCAGGGTGTGATCCTGACAAGCTCCTTAATGCAGCAGGATGCTAAAACACTGAAACATCAAAACACAAAATAGTTGCTAAATGTCAAAAATAAATCCAAATTTTCACAACATTATGTCCAGAACTTTTTATCTATTTCACCTAAGCAGAAAAATAATTTTGTCCTGCAGGTCATGACAAAGGCCGTTATTCTTCCTGCTGTCCTGGTTAATCATGACACGAGAAGCACAGTCACCCTTCAGTAGTGTTATAGATATTAGCTACAGCTCGGCCAGTTGGAAAAAAATATGACATTTGTTTTCAACGCTTCCAGGCCAGATCGGCTTGGACCAGCCGTCCTCCGGGGAGCCTGTTTTATTTGTACATGATGTGACGCTTTCTAGATAAAGTTATAACAAGGAAAACTATAACAACAAGCCTATAGATGTTGTCCAGGAGCAGTAAAGTACATGATTAGCACTAATGCTAATCCACCATGAGACATCTGTGAAATAAAGGGTTATGTGGGGGGGGCTCAGAGGACTGTTACCCTAGCAACTGTTGCCAGGGCGTCTCTCATGCAGGCAGCAACAGTACCCGAGCAGAAAGAGGGAGGTGTGTTAATAATGCAGCCCTCCATCAGCCATGCAAGCCTTGTGGTGCCAAAGATAGATGATGAATGAACATAGTGTGTGTGTGTGTGTGTGTGTGTGTGTGTGTACACGTGTACCGTTTTTAGTACAGTTGTTTAAAGTTGTTGTATTAAACGCCAGACTAAGAGCCAGTTATTGTGAATGTATTTTAAGTGCATGTGAGTCATTGAGCAGACTTTGTTTAAAAATAAAAAAAATTTTTTAAAAATGATACATCTCTGATCAGGTTCTGCCACAGAAGGCTTTGCTAAATTAGGCCGAGCATATGCTCGATGATGTTACCCTGTTTTAGCTCAGAATATTATCCTCCATCATCCTGACAGTATTTTAAAGGAAGCTGTGGAAACAGAATCCAAACATGGCTCTCCTGAGACTTAAGACTTGGGAGATGTACATTATTTCCTGAAATGTCGAGTTTTTAATTAAAGGGCTCTTCAAGTGTGAACAAACCTTCAAACCCAAAACTAGGCATCAACAACCAGTGACTGTTGTGTGAGAATTTAGCAAGAAAAGATGATGTGGATCATAGTTATAACTCCTGCCAATCATTTAAACACACCTAGTGCTAAAACTCTCTAGATCAAGAGCTCTGGGGGCAAAGGACTGAAAGCCCTTGGTGTCTCCTTGGCGTAGGTGAGGGAGGTGCACAAAGGAGCATATCTTCTTAAGGACCGGTTGGTGGGGTTGGCTGTTGGTGATGGGCTACTGTGGGCCCTGAATGCGGATATAGATCATGTGTGCGAGACGTGATGAGGTACAATGTGTAGGCAGTAAAACCAAACCATACCAGAACAGATGTGGGTCAAGCCTGGGTGACAATGCAAGTGAGTCGGTAGGACTTTGGGATTTCAATCGGAAAGTTGTGAGTTTGAATCCCAGCACACAACACACAAGGTGCTGACAACATAGAAATAAACAGGAATGGATATTGTACAGTAACATATGGATAGATAAGAAAGGCACATTTAAATATTAACATAAATAAGGAGGAGCATTAAATAAGTTCGACATATGATGGTAGTGTTATGCTACCATCATATAGAAATGCTTTAGATTAGCATGTATGCAGCTCCATAGTAATATGTAACAGCAGAGAAACAGTGATACTGTGGAGTGTATAAATGATCTATAACATGATGGATTACGAGACTGTTGGGACCCTGAGCAAAGCCCTTAACCCTCAACTGCTCAAGATGTATTCAGTCACAATTGTAAGTCGCTTTGGATAAAAGCGTCAGCCAAATGTCATAAATGTAAATGTAAATGGATTTTACTAACAGTGTGAGGTAGACAGAGACAGACGGACAGGCAGATATGTTGCAGAAAGAGAAAATTGGTGATGATCATGAATGCAGTTCAGATGGTTCTCTGTAGGGTTCTGTGATAGAGTGAGGTTGTGTTTCTGATGGTTCTCTGTAGGGTTCTGTGATAGAGTGAGGTTGTGTTTCTGATGGTTCTCTGTAGGGTTCTGTGATAGAGTGAGGTTGAGACCAGTATAAGGTGTCTGTCAATGGAACACCCAGAAATCTTGGCGATTTTCACAGGTGAGCCTGTGATGATGCTGACAGGAGAATGATCCTGTCTGAGGTGTTTCTGTGCTCAGACTCTCAAGGTGTGTTTGAAAGTCTGTTCACAAACATTACTGACTGGGGTCCATCGTTCAGGAAATCCAGCACCCAGTTAAATATGCACAAGCACACTGTTTTATATTTAGCTCTCATTTAGATGGAACAACTGTGCTAAAGGGCGAAAACAACATCCTGACAAGTATTTCTCATCTCCAGATGTGTCAGGGTCCTGTCCAGAGTGAGAGAGATGATGGCATCATCTGCTGCGAGGCAATAAGTGACCAGTTATGAATCACCTGGAGTGCTGTTGGGGTTTTTTCTGGAGATTTGAGATCTGAAAAACCTCCAGCAGTGAACAGCAAGGCTTTTAACCTCTTAAAAAACATTGTTAATGTCCATGAAGGTTTGGAGATCGAACCCTAATATGGCAGATGACTTAATACTGAAATACTGCATGACACAACATAAAGAGTAAAATGAAGGATGGCATGGATGTGGAGTAAAAAAGAGAAAACCTGAAACCTCAGAGCAAAGTGTGAATCTCTGTGAACCTGGTTCTTCCTTAGAAGGAATATAAAGAACAAAGAAGGACAAGCTCTTCAGCTCAAAATGTAAAAATGGCTTCAACATGACAAATTACAGTTTACATTTAGTTATGTGATTATTGGTTACATGTAGATATGTGATTACGAACTGAGTTCCAAAATGATTTCAACGTTTGTAATGATTTGGCTGTGCTTTTTGCATATGCAGGCGTTTTTTGCTACAGTTCTTAAATTCATACAAAACCCTATGCTAAGGACATTTATATATAAATATATACAAAAATTGCAGAGAAGTACACAAGGTGTCCAGAAAAGCAGGACATTTTGGATGTCCTTTACACAAGCAAAGTGCTTCCTGTGTGTGTATATATATATAAAACTCCTGTGGGATTTCCAGATACAGACTGACAAAATGGTAATGGCTAACCAATTGGACAGAGCAGTGGTGGATAAACAGCAGCAGATGACCGTAGTGATGGATCTGGTGATGGATGTAGTGATGGATGTGGTGATGAATGTGGTGATGGATGTGGTGATGGATGTGGGGATGGATGTGGGGATGGATGTGGGGATGGATGTGGGGATTGATGTGGGGATGGATGTGGGGATGGATGTGGGGATGGATGTGGGGATGGATGTGGGGATAGATCTGGTGATAGATCTGGTGATAGATCTGGTGATGGGTGTGGTGATGGATGTGGTGGTGGATGTGGTGGTGGATGGCGTGATAAGATGCACCAATCCCAAGTGACACAAACATCAGCACTAAGGAACACAAAAAGCTCAAAAAATACCAAGGGCTGAAAGAAGAGCTATAAAAGTGTGTGTGTGTGTGTGTGTGTGTGTGTGTGTGTGGACACAAGAAGTCACACAAGAAGCCGAAGAAATGCTGTGGTCTGAAAGAGGAAGTGGTGAGAATGTGTAACCTCAGTAGGCGTCGTGGGAGGAGGGGATATTTCAAACAGATTTCACAAAGCACAGTCTCTGCCCCCAACAGCACAGTCTCCACCCACCCCACCCCCCAAAGCACAGTCTCCACCCCATAAAATTATATTCCCAGTTTGAGCAAAAATAGTGGGCCACATCATACTCACTTTGTATTAAATCCATATGTAGAGAGCTGCTCTGTTTGCCTCACTCCTCCACAAAGGACGTTTTTAGTTGCTGGTCCCTCACTGATGTGCCAGTAAAACTCAAATCAGGTGTCCCTTAAACCCACAGTCACTCAACCCCCACTACCCCAGTCACTTAGCCCTGCTGCCCCAGACACTAACCACCACTACCCCAGTCACTTAGCCCTGCTGCCCCAGACACTAACCACCACTACCCCAGTCACTAAGCCCTGCTGCCCCAGACACTAACCACCACTACCCCAGTCACTAAAGCCCACTGCCCTACACACTGCTGCTTCCAGCACAGCCACTGTACACTTCCAACGTACACTTGCACTGCACGCGTCGATTGTTAATTGGATCAATAAGTATAACTTGATTGATTTTCCATATCCCCGTCTGGCCCACTAACCCTGGACGATAAGCATCGGCCCGGATGTTTTCCGGAAACCTCTGGTATCTGATTAAACTGGTGCAATTCAGTCACCAACCAAGATGTTTAAGCTCTTTTGCCAACAAAGTCAAAAGTAGAACAGAAAGATGCAGCACAATTCTGAATCACTTCCACCTGAATCACTCCCCTCCCCCCGCACTGGTGAGCACCTAATTAGAGTGTAATCAGGATGAGATCTCAGAAGAGGTTCAGGGATTGCAATGGTGGAGAATTTCCCAGATTAACCTTGGTGTACTGAGTGCAGCAGGAACTGACTAAGCCAACAGAGCTGTATGGAGGCATCAGGGGAGGAGCCACACAAACAGGACAGTCTTTATTCCTAAATAAAACCTCTCTGGAGAGAGAAGAAGAGAAAAGAGAAAGAGTGAGAGTTACAGAGAGAGGGAGAGGGTGTGTTAGAGAGAGAGAGAGAGAGTGTGTGTGTGTGTGTGTGAGCATTAGAGAGAGAGGGTGTGTGTGTGTGTGTGTGAGCGTTAGAGAGAGAGTGTGTGTGTATTACAGAGTGAGAGAGAGAGAGAGAGAGTGTGTGTGTGTGTGAGCATTAGAGAGAGAGAGAGAGAGAAGGCCAGGATGAAAGTGTTTGCTAATTTGCTAACTCAGACACTCCTGACTGCAGGGTCACATTCAAATTTTTATTACCACTTTACTTACAGTAGGGTCGGGTCACAGGTCACAGTAGGGTCGGGTCGCAGGTCACAGTAGGGTCGGGTCACAGGTTAACGCTTCTTAATTATATAACTTCTAAATCAGCTGCTGTGACACATAATAGAACAGAACTAAATCATTTTCAAAAGCAATTTAATTAATGAATTAACGAGAGCAACTCTGAAGAACATGCCATTATGTACTGCTTGCAAAGCACCAAAATGTGAATGGACTTCTCAGGCCATGGTAGATGTTAGATGATCATGTTTCTTCTGTTGGAGTCATGGGAGATTCGATTAAAGAGACCAGTCACTTCAGCGCTACTGCACTTTCCTGAGAACTGTACGCATGCCAGTCCTGCATACCCAGCTTGGTGCCAGTCCTACATACCCAGCTTGGTGCCAGGCAGCTGCGTGGTGATGTGGGGGTGGCACCACAAAACTGTTAAATGATGATTCATCATCTTGATTATTTTGATGATGTACTGCATGGTAGACGAACTACGGCCACTACACAGCCTTCATCCAGGCAGTAGCTCCTGCGCACATGTGAGCTCCACTTCAGTGACACCTCCCCCTCTGTCTCTCTCCTCAATCAGAGCCAAGGCTTTAACTCAAATCCCCTCACATCCCCCATCGCTTTAGCTGGTAGAACAGCGCTTTAGGTTAGTATGCCCAGAATAGAAATGTGTTTCAACCCTCTGGAGTGTTTTACGTGGTCTGTGTGATTCTTCTAGCAGGTCTGCTCCCACGGGCCATGAGCAATAATGACTGAACCATCAGAAAGTTCCAGAACCTGTCAGAACCTCTCGTTCAGTTATATTCGACAACACGACTGTACCCATGACAACACTGCCCAAGATAATGCAATTACATCAGCCTGTACTAATTTCATTTCCCAAGTAAACATTTTCAAGATGAATCAATTATTCAATTAATTCATTAATTGGTGATTAATTAATCAATTCATTTCGAAAGGTTTTTATTAGCCATAATAATCATGAATACTTTCATATTGAACTGTAATTATTAAATGTCAGGAGCAGACAGTGTTGAGACTGTGACACATTTTGTTACGTCAAAGGATGTAATTTCTGCAGTGTTTTACTGCTGAGAAAAAGATTCTGCAGCAGCAGCATCTCTGTAGACTTCAGCACTACTGAACGCTGTTCTCTCAGCACTACTGAACGCTGTTCTCTCAGCACTACTGAACACTGTTCTCTCAGTCCCTCTAAACGCTGTTCTCTCAGCACTACTGAACGCTGTTCTCTCAGTCCCTCTAAACGCTGTTCTCTCAGCACTACTGAATGCTGTTCTCTTAGCACTACTGAACGCTGTTCTCTCAGAACCACTGAATGCTGTTCTCACAGCACCACTTATACATTACATTCATGCAGAAACATGACAGCTTGTATGCTGTCAATGAGGGTGACCATATTTCCTGGTATTACAAAAGGACCAACACACATTTTGACACACATTCATCAACCAAGGTACACCTGTGGCAGTGTCCCCACACTCCCACTTCTCACAGTGTCCCCACACTCCTTTCTATTTCCACACATGAACAGGTTTCACTAGAAACACATAATGGAGCTGATTTATCTTCAGCCTGCAAACCACACTTAAATGCTAAAGCACACAACAGAAGGGCAATAATCAATAATCAGTAATCAGTAATCAATGAAACTTGTCGGATTTATGATTTTCACAGTGCATTTAATGAAGCAGAGTGACAGAACAGTGTCTGGCTCTGGGTTCTGGGGATTCTGGAAAGAGTACGGACAGTGTGAGCCAGATAAAGAAGCTCCTTAGTTGAATAAAGCACTGTCTGATTAAAGCATGGTCTGATTAAAGCATAGTCTGATTAAAGAATGGCTTGAGTTAAGCAAAGTCCAAGTAAAACACGATCAGAATAAAGCATGGCCTGATTAAAGCACAATTTGAGTAAAGTGTGGTCTGATTAAAGCATGGTCTGAGTAAAGTGTTGTCTGATTAAATCATGGTCTGAAAAGAGGAAAAATCCTGAAGACCTTTGAATTCCATTCACTCTCAAAACATCAATACAAAACCCACAGGTCCGTTTAGTCCAGCACACTTGCAGACTTGGTTTAGGTTTGCAAATGTCGGCTTGGACAAGACGTTGGAGATCGGAGATGGAAACCTTACACAACGCTCGCTTCCCACCACTAATACCTACACCAGCAGGGCTTAAGTGTCTAAGCAGAGATGAGATTCTGGGTGTAAAACACGGCCCGCAGATCAGCTCTTTTAACCTTGCATCTGAGACCGAGATTTCAGCTCAGTAATGTGTGAGCTTCACTCTTTCAGCTCACCAATGTGAGGTGAGATGCCAGGTGAGAAGGGTGTTCATGCCACTTCAGAAGTTCAGAGGCAGTTTTAACAGCCATGGAATATGTATCTCCAAGCAGGTGGACCTCAGGCAGGCCATGAGTGAGGGTTACTTCCATGAGTGAGGGTTACTTCCATGAGTGAGGGTTACTTCCAAGCCAAGTACTCAATGATGCCTTGCATCTTTTAGATCATAATAAACAAAGATCATAAAGAACTTTAGATCATAATAAACAAGTATCCATTTATATCTTCCAAAATGTATCTCAAATTCCAGTCCTGGAGGGTCAGAGTGTAGCCAAGTTTGGTGATTTCACTGCTCAGACACACGTGATTCAACTCATTATTTCATGTCATTGATAGGGTATGTTAGAGATAAGGTTTGTTAGTGGTTTGATTTGCTAAAGGTAAGACATGTTAGACATACGGTATGTTACAGGTAGGGAATATTAGTAAGGAGGTCACCAAACATAGATGCATTAGGACACCAAGCACCTGAGGATTTACTCTCATTCATTCTTCAGATGGTTTCAAGTTCATGACTTGTTTTTGAGCACTCAAAGCTGGTAGGTGCTCCAGGACTGGTAGGTGCTCCAGGACTGATAGGTGCTCCAGGACAGGTAAGTGCTCCAGGACTGGTAGATGCTCCAGGACTGGTAGGTGCTCCAGGACTTAAAACCACCAATTTTAAACAAACCACTTCAAAGACCATAAACATGTAGTTCCCTAGGATGGATTAGAAAGACTAGACCAAACCATGTGGGATGTGGTCAGAGAAACACACAGTCAGAGCCATACACAAATCCCTCTGTTCAACTAGTCTCCCTCGATATACTATCAAAGCACCATACATTCAGTAATACCTTCAATTGCTATCTATGGTAATATGTTATTCTGGTGCATCATTCTTCTTCATTGTCTCTCTCTCTCTCTCTCTTACACTTTCTTTTTTTCTTACTTGGCCAAGGAGAGGCAAGGTACTTCTAATTTTTGTTGCCATAGAAACACCTATGGGAACATGGTTGTCAAGGTAATGTCACTGCATCAAACTTAAGATGATGGAAAGGTGAAAATAAAGCCCTGTTGTAGTCTTATTCACACAGCGATTTGATTCAGGTGATCTTATATATTCACACAGTGATTTGATTCATCTGATCTTATATATTCACACAGTGATTTGATTCAGGTGATCTTATATATTCACACAGTGATTTGATTCATCTGATCTTATATATTCACACAGTGATTTGATTCAGGTGATCTTATATATTCACACAGTGATTTGATTCAGGTGATCTTATATATTCACACAGTGATTTGATTCAGCTGATCTTATATATTCACACAGTGATTTGATTCAGCTGATCTTATATATTCACACAGTGATTTGATTCAGGTGATCTTATATATTCCTTCTAATGAGACAAATGATTTTGATTTTTTTTGTTGTTGTCAACATAAGCATCCCTGGCATTTGTGCATAAATGTCAGTTTTTATAAATTAAAATATTATTAACATACAGAAACAACAAACAGTAGTTTATCTAAAAAATGTTTATATTGTCAAACTATAAATCCAACTATAACATCCATGAGACAACCAGAATCAACTTAACGATTATATTTCACATATATTTCACTCGTCACCAAAAGAAAGGCACATAACAATGTTTAAAGCGGGCTCTAGTGGACATTGCACACAGATACACCAAACACATCTAGTTATCTATTTACATTTGTACCAAATTACGGGGGAAATCTGTTTAAAAATACACTCAAGCATGAACAAACATAATCTGTCCCCATGGATTTAAATGTTAATGCAGGATATCCACTGACTGAAGAAACTGATCTATTACTACCCAAATACTACAGTAGTGGTGTGAGTGTGTTTCCCACTTTTGCTGTGTAGTGTTAATATGCTGACGTTTTTTCTGTGACTGGCCACCCCCTCTGACACCAGGGGGCTGCAGCTCATAACCATGGCAACAGGAGACTAATTACTGACCAAAACAGCAATGGAACACAATGCAGTTCAGTCACAGCCGTAATCTTCATTTTAATCACAGCCGTAGTCTTAATCTTAATCTTAATCACAGCCTTAATCTTCATGAGCATCAGACACTGTAAAGACATTGTAAAAGTTTTATTCTCCTCAGACACTGTAAAGACATTGTAAAAGTTTTATTCTCCTCAGACACTGTAAAGCTTATTGTCATTGGATACAAAAGCACTGCAAAGAACAGTAGTTACATTATGAAATAGTCTGAGGTTACAATTATTAACAACTTATAACACGATTTGACCAGTATAATATAAAGATGTATGAATGAATGAGCAGAGAATAAGAGCCACATTCAGGACTGGAACACAGCAACAGGGTCATGGCAGGACAGAAAATGCAGTAGGACCCACAGCAGAACGTCATCAGGATGACAAAAAGACCTGCTCAACGTCATCAGGACAGCAAAAAGACCTGCTCAACGTCATCAGGACAGCAAAAAGACCTGCTCAACGTCATCAGGACAGCAAAAAGACCTGCTC
>JAOXYF010020899.1:456-21166 GCA_028565775.1 Sternarchorhynchus goeldii
GCATCACATCAGCTGTGAATCGTTCAGACCATGGTTGGTGCATCACATCAGCTGTGAATCGTTCAGACCATGGTTGGTGCATCACATCAGCTGTGAATCGTTCAGACCATGGTTGGATTCTGGAGGACGCTGTCTCATTTAAACCTCACACATTACTTTGGTTCACTCTTGATTGCTGATGTAAGCGGTATCACAATGGCGTGATCCAAAGAGTCTCTGAGGTCTTCAGAACGAAGGTTGTAGATGCATGAGTCTCCATAATAGTCCACAATGAATTCTACACTGTATCAGAGGGTGCTTGAGGAACATGTGAGACTATCTGTTCAGAACCTGAAGCTGAAGTGGAGGTGGACCATGCAACATGACAAGGACCCAAAATATTCCAGTGAATCCACCAAGGAACATCTAGAAAGAAAGAAATTAAGTAAAAGCTCTGATTTTAATCCTATGCTTTAGGATGCTTTGAAACAGGCTGTGCATGCAAGAAATCCCTCGAACACACCACAGCTGAATGAATTCTGCTTGGAGGAGTGGGGAAAACTTTCTTCCAATCGATGCCAGAGACTGGTAGATGGTTATAGGAAACATTAAATTGAGTTGAATTTCTGCCAAAAGGGGAAATACCAAAAGAATTGACATTGTCATATTTCTCAATAAAGAAGTAAATATTTAATGGGGAGTCCTAATTTTACCACATGACTGTGTAAGCAAAGGGATTCTCAATTTATAGGAGGAACCAGGTTTTTTTCTACAAATTCAGAAGCACTTGGGAGCTGATGAAGGACCTCTGTCCAAAATGTCCTTTAGAAACCTTGTGTACTTTACTAGATTTTAAAAAAATATCTCCACTGTCCTACTACAATACACTGCAGTTACTCTTCTGTAACATGTATGCTCCTCTCTTTCCCAGGCTACATGGTGGTGCCGGCGGGTGGAGGCGGCACCTTCTTCGGCGGCTACATAGTGAAGAAGCTGAACCTGCGTTGCCGTGGCATTATCCGCTTCTGCATGCTGTGCACCCTGCTCAGCCTGCTGGCCATCTTCTCCTTCCTCTCGCACTGCCCCAACGTGCCCATGGCAGGAGTGACGGTGCCCTACCGCGCCAGCTCCCTCTGGAGCCCTGCCCACCAGTGGCCAAACGGCAGTGGCAATGGGTATGCCACCCCCTGCTGGTCTGAAGGGGACATGCATTCTGTGACACTGGATGAGCAGGAGTGTGTAGGATTAGATGAAACAGTCAGTAGATAGTTTAGGAAATTACCGTGTGTGCGCGCGCGCGTGCGGGAGTGTGTGCGCGCGCGCGTGCGGGAGTGTGTGAGCGTGCGGGTGTGTGTGTGCGTGCGACCAGGAGGAGGGAGTCGGTGAGTTTCAGCAGGGCCCACAAGTCTTTGCATTAAGGAATCAGACATGAGAGAAACTAGGCTGCAGCACTCAGCTGACCTTCACACAAACACACACACTCTCACTCATACACACACACACACACTCGCATGATATTCTCGTATGTGTTTTCACATACCCATAATATTCACAGGAGATGCAGGTAACTGTATTAACTGTAGTAACTGCCTCTTTGCTCTCTCTCTCGCGCTCTCTCTCTCTCTCTCTCTCTCGCTCCCCCCCCCCCCCCCTCCCTGCCTGTTCAGTTCTGTGGCTGGTGGGAATCTAACAGTGGGCTGTAACGCCGGCTGTCACTGCACAGAGGAGTTCTACGACCCTGTGTGCGGAGCTGACGGGGTCACGTACTACTCCCCCTGCCACGCCGGCTGCACCGCTGTCAACCACACGCACGGCCACGCCGACAGACAGGTAGTGCATGCACTGCGCTCGCTCCTCGCCCAATCAGAGACAGCCGTGTGATGGTCAGCCAATCCACATGGTTCTAAGGGGAGAAAGCTCAGACTCATAAGTGTGTGTGTCTGTGTGTTTTTGTCTGTCTGTGTGTGTGTGCATGTAAGGTCTTCACAGGCTGTACGTGCGTGGTTGGTAACGTGTCCTGGGGAGCAGAGGGACTGGCTGTAGCAGGAAAGTGCATCTCTTCCTGTAGCCACATGCCAGCCTTCCTCACGTTCCTCTTCATCATCATGTCCTTCACCTTCCTGTGCAGCATCCCAGCTCTCACAGCCACTCTCAGGTGAGTCCATGACACACCCACACTCCTTTACCACCCTGAACAACCAAAACTGAAGCTCTCCGGCTCCTCCTACAGGTGCGTTCCAGACAGCCAGAGGTCATTCGCACTAGGGATTCAGTGGATCTTGGTGCGAACCTTGGGTACGGCACTTTTTAATCCTGATTGTTAACAATTAAATAAACTTAAAGAACTGCGCTCGTGGAACAGGGTTAAGCCAGCTTGTGATGTCCACTCACATGGTCTGCGCAGGTGGCATCCCGGGGCCCATAGCGTTCGGTTCAGTCATCGACATTTCCTGCCTGCTGTGGCAAAAGCACTGTGAGGAACACGGATCCTGTTACGTCTACCAGAACTCTGCCATGAGCCAGTACACACTCATCGCTGGCATCATCTACAAGGTAACGAATCAGCGAGGGGTTCTTTCACCTCTAGTGAGAAGCCAGTGAGGAACTCCAACATCTACCGTGCATTGTGCATGTATTTTTGGTATGTTTAAGTGTAAATGCCAGTTTTACTCCTTTTTCTCATCTCTCTCTCTCTCTCTCTCTCTCTCTCTCTCTCTCTCTCTCTCCCAGGTTTTGGGCACTGTATTCTTCCTGCTAGCGAGCGTGCTTTATCGGCCTCCTCCGGAGTCACCCCAGAGCAGCTGTGGTAGCACGGATCAAGGGGCGGGAGACGCGGGCATCCACGCCCGGGACCTGCCCACCAAAGACCTACCTCCTGAGGTCATAGCCAACGTCCACGCAAGGCTATAACCCCTGCTCCTGAGCAGGCGTTCACCCAACCACCCCTCCCCCTCCCCTCGCAAGCCCTCCCCCGCCACACCCTCATGGGCTGTGCCAGTCTATCGCAACCCGAGCTCTCCAACCGCACGCCGGCCGGGCCGGGCGTGTCGCCCGCTACGCTGCAGACTTTGCCACTCCCGTCAGTCCACATGTACGCTCATTTAAATAAGAAGTAAGAAGTTGGTTTTGAAAACGTAAGGACTCGGCTAAGGTCAGGGGTTAAAGGTTTCACTGGAGTGGCTGGAGATGTGCTGCTGTTGGTCAAGATACTGCAGAAGTGGAGTCTGATTTCACAAGACCTGATGATACTCGGTGTCTTACTCTGGGTCTGGACTGTGTATGTGAACATGTGTGGTGTGGGAGGACCAGGCAACAAGATAAATGAACACCTCAGTCATGACATTTTAGGAACATGTTTAAGATGTTTTTTTACAGTCTGAGTTACAGTAGATATGAGGTTTCCACACTGATTTCCATAGTGAATGCAGAATCAGTGTAATCAGTGTTACATTGGCCTTTAAACTTACAGAAAAAAAATCTGTTACATTTAATATAAGCGTTAAAAATTACAAAGTAGTTTTTAAAACAGAATCCAACAAATTTGATCAATTTTCACGATGATATTATCAGAAGTTATTTATTTATTAGCATTTACACATTAAAATAATCTTAATATTTATTAGAAAAGGCTGACCCCTTTTAAAAGCACTTCAGATTCAGATAATAAATACTAATACAGTATTAATGATGTATCAAAGAGATTGGACAAATTCTCAAGAATAAGCACAGGCATTAAATAGCCACTCAGTCACGCAGTGCAGTTCTTAGAGGTCGTTTCAAAAGACTTTTATGCAGGTTGCAGATGCAAACGATAGCCAGTGCCTTGCAAGACTCCACGTTAAGTTAGGAAACTCCATGCGATCACATAGTTCCACTTCATTCTTGTAACCCACACCTTCCAATTGCACTTTTATACTTCATTTTTTGTAATTCACTTGTTCACTGATATATGAACTACATAGACTAGAAAATATGTTGTATAATCCAATTTAGTCAGTTAATGTTCACTACTGGGCCATATTGTTTTATTCATGTATCATTTAAAATAGCGTTGTTTTATGTTCTAATACAATCTGTAAAGGACAGGTGGGATGTGTGGTGTTTACGTGTTGATGTTATGTACTTAAGGGATTTCCAGCTTTGGGATTTTGTGGGGCAGAATGGGTTTATGATTATTATTCATTTTGTGGTGTATTTTTTTATTATTATTTTTAAAATTCAGCCATAAAATGAAAATGAATGCGCATGTTGTTAATTGTTGCTTTGTAATTCTGGACACTGTGCGTTGAGTAAGTTCATATTTTAGAAAAGCACATCCAGCTGAACGGCATGGTGAAATTTGTCCACTTGTTTACCAAAAGCACCACAGTGTCAAGATTGTCTTGCACGTGTGAGAGGGAGAGTGTTCAATGTGACACTCTCTCTGCAAGTTAATTTTAAATTGTAACACTCGATGTTACAATTGTGTTACAGTTGTGTTAGTGCTTATGACGATCTCTTTTACAGAGGTAGAATTTACCATTTTTATTACTTAATTACAAACAAGGTAGAACCTGCATCTGTTGTCCTTTGAGGCTGTTAGACCTACCAGAAAATCTGAATTATTTCAGAAAGTATTGTTTGACCCATGTTTGTATAATTAGCGTCCTAGCAGGAAAACTGCTTGAAACAGTTCTGTCTCACAAAAAAATCCAAAATTTATTTTGCCAATGCCACATTACATTAATATTTTATAGTTTAATTCATTTTTATTTATTGATTAATGTTACTTCGTAATTTTTAAAGATTGTTGTTGTTGTTGTTGTTGTTTTTCTCAAATAGCTATGCTTCCAAAACAGGAAAAGATAAATGAAGTCCAAATCACTTAAATTATAATTTTCTTTCTTTATTAGAAAACATATGCTTTTGGGGTTTGATGTTTGTCTGACATAATTGTTTAACATTTTATTTATTTAATTACATTTAATTGTAGACATGAGCATTTTTTTTCTAGTTGATGTTGTTTATATTGTGTTTATTTCCCTAATGACTGCAAAAAAAAAAAAAAACTGCCTCTGGTGTCCAGTCAGGCAGACAGAATGTGTGAAACGAACTTTATTGATACTCGCTTTGTTAGTTAGTTGTTCACATTATTTGCCAACTAAGAGAAGTGGGCTGGAGTGACGGGGGCATTTTCCACTTCTGGTTTGGTGCTTCTCTTTCTTATCCCTTTTGGATGTTAAAGGTTTGAGAAGCTTTTTGTTTTTGTCTTTTTTTTAAGAAGCAGCAGTTGAAGCCAAAACCCAGAGAGTCTGATTCATGTTTCATAAGATTCTGAAAGTGGAGTGTGTGTTTGTGTGTGTGTGTGTTTGTGTGTTTGTGCGCATGCATGCTGCAGAAGTCCAGTAATCCACCGATGTTTTGGGGGGGGGGACACGGTTTCTCCATGTGACCAGCCTGTTGTGTCCCAGCAGGTCCCTACTACCAAAGCCACCTCCCAAGACCTCCACGTCCACCGATGTGGTTAAAAATACTCCTTGTGTGTCACCATGTAAAACGGAACCAAGTCTACCAGGGGATTGATTGGATAAATGACTCAATATGTCTGTTTATTTTTGTATGCTGATGTATTTTGTGGGCATTGCATCATGGGAGACCTATGCTACTGAGGAAACCATATTGTAACCCTGTTGTATGCTGGCTTTAGACCTAAAACAGAAACACCACTTGACACAACATCAAAACCTGAATGGAATTAATTGATGAGGAAAATGGAATGGTTATTGGAACACCTATTAAATGTTCTGTATATAGATATTTGGTTTGATAGTCTGGTTCCTACCATCATTGTAAAACGAAGTATTAATACCTATTTTTATATACATTTTTTTACGTCATTTGTGGATTTTGCGGAACATGCCTTATAATTTAATGTCTAAATAGTAAACTAAGGTTTGATGAGGTTAATAAAGCCTTTGATTAAGTTTAGTGGAAACATTTACTGGAGAAGTTCTGCATTCATGAATGTGGATCAACAGATCATTTTGCCATATTAGACCTAATCACTTGAAATGAAATGTATACATCACAAATGTTAGATGATATACAACACCAGTAACGGAGAGCACAACCTGAAGGTTCAGGATATCCACCAATGGTTTAAACTGCTTTTGAGGAAGAAATTCATTTCAGGCTTTTCTAGGACTAGTTTCCATGGATACAACAGACACTGAGCTGTTAGAGCTGGTGTAGACTTGGATGTGCACACAGAAACATTAACACAAAAAAAAGTCTTACCATTCATTACAAAATTGTCATACTGACAGCTATTTCAGACCTCTCTATTTTTTCTTTTCTGCTTCAGGATACTTTCTCATTCTCTCTCTCTCTCTCTCTCTCTCTCTCTCTCTCTCTAATGTTCAAATGTAGCATGTGTGACATAACTGAAGAGATATTACAGTACAACTATCGTTTCACACTTCTCACCACAAGAGGTCACTAGTGGTCTTGCGCTTTAGGTTTCCCCACAAACATCCGTTTTGTCTTGCCCAATACATCCCGATATATAGGAGTTCTGTTCCAGCCATTTCACACTCTGACATTCACATTTATGGTAGTAAGCTCTTAGGACGTATGTAGGAGCAGAGCATGTGCACACCAGTGAACTGCAGTTTTGAACTTTGTTCTTGTTTGTAAGATCTTTTTTCACTTTTGGTGAAAAGTGACAGAATCAGTTAAATTCACAGCCTGGTTTGAGGCCATGTCTATTGAAATTCTGTTTTCATTCAGTGAATAAACTTTGTATTCACATTGTGTTTGTGAATCTGTTCACCTCATTATCTCGCACCATCAATGGAGCTTAACAACATGGTCCAGTTTATTATCATCTTTATTGCATCTCCACACCATTCTCCTTTCCATATTTCCTCCCAATTCCTTTTTTTTTAAAATCAATTTGTCTTTGTGGAAATTACAGGTCTGCACTCATGTTTGGAAGCCACACAATTATTGTTTTTATTTCAGAATGAAAAGACCCAGGCCAAAGGGGATCAAACAAGTCCTGCCCCGTCTCTAATCACAGGAGCAGCAGAAGCACAGGGGTCGAAGTCAGATGTCAGGGAGAAGTGCTTCTAACATGCACAACTACTGTTTGTGATATTTATCAGTAATATATGCATGGGAATATGATATTTGAATGGCAGCAAACATAATTTAAATGGACTGAATGTGTCATGCTTCCTCTGTGAGGTCCTGATGCTTCCTGATTCCTTTACACGTCTTCCTTCTGTCAGTCCAGGTTCCTGATTCCTCTCCATGTTTTTTGTCTTGCTTCCTAGTTACAGTTCTATCTGGCACCTGAGTCCTTAGCGTTCCTATTTAAATTCTGTCCAAGCCCTGTTACTTTGTTGTTCACTGTGTCTCCAGTCTTCTGCCTGTTTCCATGCCTATTTCTTCCATGGAGTTCTCATATTGTTTCCATGGAGTTCTCATACTGTTTCCATGGAGTTCTCATATTGTTTCCATGCCCATTCACTGTGAACCGTGTTCTCTGTACTGTCTTTTTATTTAATTGCTCTGCTCTTCTTGTACCTTTTCTCATTTTTTCCTAAGGTTTATTCCATGTCTCCCTGAGTCTCAGGTTTGTCTCTGTTCTCATTCTGTTCTATTGTTATAGCTACTTGTCTTTGACTCCAGGAGGACAGGGGATGTGCTGATGCTCCCACCTGCCTGAAGCCCAACATCCATTTCGAGGGGACTGGTCAGTCTAGACAATGTATTATTATTGTACTGGACTGCTCCTAGCTGGGTCACCCAATGGAGGATCGGTTCCCTTATGAGTCTTGGTCCTCCCATGGTTTTGGAATGCCTTTACCTGTATTTGTTTTTGGTTTTTTGCTCAGGGTCAAAGGGGAGATCCACAGTCGCACCATTTGAGAAGGAATATCTTGTCATCAAGTGGGCAGTCCTCACTCTTTGTTACTACCTGTTGGGATGACCTTTCACCTTCTGACCATATCCCCCCTCCACCCATTGCTAACTGGCTAAGGTGTAGGGCTGAGTTAGATGATGGAGGGTGTGGGAACAAGGACATGACTGAGCACCATCTGCAGCATGGAGAGACAACATGGGTGATTAAACACTGAAAACAATACTGAAAACTTTAAAAAAGGATACTTTTATTAGTTATTTTGTAAAATGCAGGAATGCTCTGTGTCCATCCTTGCCTCTCGCATCTCCTCTCTCTGCACCTTGGTTGTTCTACAGAACTGTGACCAGTGACAACCACCACAAATCAAACAGAGGTAATAAAGAGCACATTTAATCCTCTAAATGATTACTTTATGTGCCAATAATCACAGCTGCACAGCCTGGGCAAACAAAAAACAAACTTGTTATCTTAATGGATGCAATAAACCACTAAAGGGTAAGGAACAATCAGAACTGTGTTTACCCTGCGCACTAGTTAATAGTATCCTAAGGAAATTACGTTAAAGTGGGTCTATAATAAAGATCATATGTCCCTCTAGCACCAGATTCCATATGTGAGCTCTTCAAGAAAAATACTATGCTATAATGATTCCTCTTGCACTTTAACAGAGCACTCATAAATATGCCAATGGTGCCAATGAAACTTTCAATAATCTTTAAATTTAACAATTATTATTACTGAACTATTACTTATTAGCAATTAATCATTACTAATTCTAGATTTTTGTTTAGCACAATAACACAACTAACTGAAAATAAAACCAAAGATAACAACATTAAATAGTTGTAATGACTGTGATTTTATAATGAAATTAAAAAAAAATCACGTTTAAAAAAAAATCTAATTTAAGTAAAAGATTAAAATGTACCTGAAACAAATTAAATTATCTGCCAATGGGGTGAGAACATTTTGCTTGGTAAGATTTCTTAAAACAAGAAAAAAAAGAGTACTTGAAACAAGAAAGTCGTACTCACAAAAGTCTAGGTGAGTCAGATTATCTTTGAATTAAAAAGCACTTATGTAGTATAATGTTTAAACTGAGGTGTATTATCTGTGTTTTATTCTTATATTTTGTACATGTATGTTCAAATTTACGTATAATTTTTTTTTTTATCATGACCTACACTTTTAAGAAATTCAGTTTAAGATCTCATTCATCTTAAGATGAGAGAGGTTGAAGTTTTGCTGTGCTGTGATTGGATAATTCATTCTAGCATCTTCAACAAAGGCACAAACAGCCTACAAAACCACTGGTACAGTGGATTCTTCTGTCTTCTTCTACTGTGGCTTCTCCTACAATCTTCTCATATTGGAACTTCTACGATTTGAGACTAAATTAACATAATCATTAATGAAATAATTAAAATTGGTGTTGCCCCATTTTGAATGAACCTTCTTGAATGTCACGGAAATCCTTACTCACATTTCTGAAACAGTCATGGTGTGTGACCATGGTTCTCCTGCTTTGTGTGGTTCTGTGTACATGTTGCAAACAAGCTTCTTATTGAGTAAATTGTATTGCAGCTGGGTGCAAGTTGTTAGATAATCAAAAGTATAATGTTCTCAGACTCAATTTATATATTGAGTATATAATGTATTTATTATAATTTTGCGTTCTCTGCTCCCTACTGTGTTCAGTAAAGGGCTTGTGTCTTCTTGTCGTTGTTGAATAATTAAGTCTTTATGCTCTTGGCTGGTTATCTAGAGAATTGCTTTCTTCTGAGAAATTTATGGATAATTGATTCTCTGCTTTCCTGGAAATTTGTGACTGAACAGTGGACAAATTATGTCTCATCTTAGGCAGATATACCTGATATTTATAGATGCTCCAGGTCTACAGTGGAAAAAAAAACACTGAACATACTTTATGTAACTAGCTGAAGGAACAAATGATTTTTTTAGCTAATGATGTGTACAGAACATTCATTAAGACACTAACAAATGAAGTGCATTCACACAGAAAGAACAGCTCATTGTTTTTTTGAGATCTCAACGATTTGGAGATAGTAAATAATACTTGAGTAAATATTTTAATAATCTTATTTTGTGGTAAAAGTCATTTGTGAAGACTTGTTGCATGTGAATTTAGAGGCATCTGCTCTGTATATTTTTTGATATTCTCTGTCTCATGGTTTAAGAATTGTCCTGTCTAGGCCTGCAAGACCCGGCAGAGAATAATAGACATCTGAACTGATCACAGGGGGTTTCTCCTTCCAACGTGGATACTTACAACACACGCTGCTTCTAAAAAACCACCAATATTGAAGAAGATCATCCATCACACAAACTCTTCTATTTTCTACCATCTTGGAAGAGATACTGAAGCATTCAGGCCCCTCACAACCAGACTGTGCAGCAGTTTCTTCCCTCATGCCATCAGACTTCTCAACACACAGTGACTGACAACAAATATTTAACAAATGATATTCCATTTGATAACACTGTTCTTAAATTAACGTGCTGCCTGTTATCTGTATTGTCTATACCCTTCTTTCGCTTTGCATCATGGTTCTGGAGAAACGTTCTTGTTTTCTTTTCACTGAAACAACAATAAAAATCCTCTTCCCTCTTGACTCATCAAACTGGATCAATTCTTCTACAGGAAGAGCCAACCTACATGGAAAACAACAACATGCAAAAATAACATTTTATTATTTTTTCTTTAAACCTGTAGCCATTCACTTATGAGAGTGAGACACTAGGTTACAGACTGCAAAAAGAACAGAAACTGTAGACTCCACATGGCAATACAGTGCCTGTTTCATTTTTAGTGACCAATATTTAGGAAGAGTATGACGAGTATGAAATTATATTTGCCTCAGACTCCTAATGATCAAACTTCTATGAGCATCGGTAGCCTCTCAGCCTGAAGGTTGCGAGTTTGAATTCAATAACTGCTGTTGGGCCCTTGAGCATTGTACATCTCCAGGGGTGCTGTACAATGGCTGGCACTGTGCTCTGAGCCCAGCTCACAAAGAAACACTGTTCATGTGTAATGACAAAACAAAGTGGTTTAAACTGAAATTCTGTAATGTAAGTAGTTCTTAGCCGTTACTGGGTACAAATTCCTTCAGTCAGCTGACCAAACCAGCAATTCGGGATCATTGCCAGGGAGTAATCAGAGTACCCAGGGAGAACAGGGAATAGGGAAGGCAATATTAAACAAGCAGACAAAAACGCAGTAAATAGGAACCTCATTATAAGCACAAGAGACACTATGGTGTTTGTGACAGGAGCTTTTAAACAGTCAGTGATAACAGTCACAAGTGTGTACAGTCAGACATGTGACCAGTGTTTTGATTATATCAGCACAGCCTGCTGGAGGACAATTCTGTAGGACTTCACTGAAAATATTTTATAATTAGCATATTAAACTAAACATTATTAAATTAGTATATCATTAGCATCATAAACAATTGTTTATTTTAGCATTCATGCATGGTGCTTCCACTTTAGTCACCCTTAACTGTCTTTGTTCGCAATTGTTCTTAATTGTTTTATATCATTATGATATATGGGTTTATCGCATTATTGTTGAACATATAATTTGTGCAAAATTTATGGTCAACTACATATACTGCTGAAGTTCCCCAGGTTGAAAAGAAGATCTAGACCAGATGTAATGCCTTTATTTTGACATTGTATTTATACATGTGTAAAGTACAACAAAATAACTTCTGCACACATTCCAGCTTCTTCACACCCCTGTGGCTGAGTAGATTAATGGACTTTGCTCAAAGGCCCAACAGCAGCTTATGTTAAAGCTGAAATTCAAACCCTCAACCTTATAATGGACAGCCTAAAGCTTTAACCACTAGCTTAAGTGAATTTTCTGCATGGGAGCTCTAGATTAAGTGTTTTGTGGACAAGATTCTGGAGGATTTCATTTTCATTGAAGGTTGGTAGTGCACTTTTTCAGATGTATCTAAGATTTCAATGAACTCTTCTTGATCAAGGATGCTGAAATCAGCTTGTCATGTTTTAAACACGTGCTGTGATTTATATATTGAAGCAAATTCTCCACAGTATTCACTCTTTACACATCCAAAGGCAGCCTGCTTTAACTTGGCTGGAGCAATTTTCACAGGAAAGAGATTTCAATCCCAATGCAATAATTCAGTCTTCACTCCCCCATGGCTGCAGTCAAAACTATATGGAAAAAATGGTCCCTGAAAGCATTTCCCCTTGTGCATTGATCATACAACTCATCCCAGAATTCTGAGAGTCTCTGAATACAGTCTTTTCATGTGTATGTGAGTACAAAGTGGAATCTGCTCTGGCAGGACCTGCCCTCTGTGGACAGCTGAGATTCTTTTCATTCTGTCTCTAGATGGCATGTTGCTTTGTGGTGCAACAGGCAGTTTGTCATATGAATTCTTTTGCTCATTTCCAGGGAGGGAACAATATAAGACAACACAGCTGTCCTTTTAAACATCTTCATTCTCATTGCTTAGTTCCACTGTGAGATTTGGGAAAGGGGAAAAAAACATAACTTCCAAGAAATGTTACTTCTGGGCAAGAGCCAACTCTATGCCCTGACTTTGTGGACCATCACTTCATTTTTCTGTGTGGTCATGTAAAACCTCAGAAGATAGAGGTTCATTATCCACTGGCAACTCTTTAATCTTTAGTTTAATCTGTGAGATCATCTTCAAAATCGAACCCAAGAATTTATTTTTTTCATATATGAAAAGAGGAGTTTTTATGGCTTTGCTGCATCAAGGTTTTTTTTGTGACCTTCTTTGAAACATCATGTTTGTGTTCCTCCTGCACATTTTGGTCCTTCTTGCCTAAAAATCTTTTTTATCATCATAGTGCAGCCTGTTGCCACTGAATTCCCAAGTAAGCAACACACACACACACACACACACACACACACACACACACGTCCACACACACATACACACACACACACACACGTCCACACACACACACACACGTCCACACGCACACACGTCCACACACACACACACACACACACACACACACACACACACACACGTCCACATAATTGATCAGAATACACCACATTATTCTTTTGCTTCATGGTCCACTTTGGTCCACTTCTAACGCTCACATGGCCATTGTACCATTGTAGGGTGCTTTTAGTGGTGAACATGGGTCAGCATGCATTGTGTGTTCTGACACCTTTCTGTCACAGTCAGCATTACTTTTTCAGCAGTTTGATCTGTGGGACTGAACCAGGCAAGCTAGCCTACACTTCCTACATACATCAGTGAGCCTTGGGCACCCATGACCCTGTAGTCTATTGTCCTTCTTTGGACCACTTTTGATAGGAATAGACCAAAAACACTTCACAAGACCTCTGACCTCCGACCCAGTCTGACTTTGTGAAATATATCATTATTTTCACCAGAGATGAGGCTCTTTCAGTAAGTAAAGTCCAGTTCTGCTTGTGAATTTAATTTCCTGTGCTTCTTTTAACCTCCTTTTAACACGTAGACAAGAAGTCATTAATTCCCTCTCTCCATCTCCCTCTCCATCTCCCTCTCTCCATCTCCCTCTCTCCATCTCCCTCTCTCCCCCACGTGCACAGAAGCATCTCACATTTCTATTTTTCTTTTTGTCCACATGCCACTCGACCTGCTTCATCCACACGTCACGTCCAAGCTGCATGGTATCATCAGCACGTCTGCCACATTAATCATCTCACAAAGGAACATGCATCGTTCTGGTTGATGGTGTCTTTGTGGAACCTCGATGCCCCTGTCAGGCCTGGTTAGAGGCAGACACACAGACTCACGGGCTCTCGTTGCGATTTCATCACTCTCTGTTTGGCTGGCATTCACCTCACTGATGAGACGCAGTCGGTGTTATGATTGGCCGATCAGATCGGAAGCAAACGTGTCGAGACACATGGGAATGAATGCGGATGCTGTGAAGTGGAACATTTTCCATATTAAATGCATTGTCATAGTTGAAATTCCTCTGTGTGTGTGTGTGTGTGTGTGTGTGTGTGTAATATCTGGGGTAAACTCCTGTTTTATGGCTGTTCACAAATTCACATATACATGACTTCTTAGTGACAACAATGGCCTCATTATTCTACTACAAACTCTACACAAATGAATAGAACTCATCTTTTACAGAAGGTCTTTAACAAGCCGTGGAGTTAATACCAATCTTATATTTTCACCCTAACTTGAGTCTGTGCCCTGACAAGGACTATAGGAGCTCATGAAGATCACAACTTTTTATTAATACAAATCTACCACTTTATAGTTATGGACTGTGGGTTTGCTAACACTACACAACTGCCTGAGCTGACACAGCTCCAACATTGCTATCATTGTAGTGTTGGCATGGTAATTCTCTAAGGAAGTCTGAGGGTTTTCATTTTTAAAAGGGTTAAATTCAGAAGTCCATGACGACTTTAAGAGACGACTTTTTTTTTGTTGTTATAAAGGTTTTGCTGCTTTAGATCAGCATGCAGCAGTGTTGCTGGAGATATCTGCCACTATGGGCAATGATCTATAATTTATGGAAGGGCATGAATGTAATACAGTGAGACTAAGGACATGTATAAAGGCCCAGAAAACCTTGCTGTAATTTGATTTTATTCCTTCTCTCAACACCTGGCAACCATGTCTACTGTTGATAAAGCACACAGATACTGCAGCAGGCATATTTCAAGCCTTTTGTAAAACTATAAGAGCTTCAGACATACAGAAAAACGAATTTGAGTCAACGAAGGTTACATAGAGAGAACATGCAAAAGCCTGTTGAAATATCAAAGCCAGCCAGAGCACTTGTGCTATATCAAGCATTGTTTGAATAAATGAGAGCGCTCCTATACGCTAAGTTTGAAACTGAAAGTTTGCTTATGGGAAATGTCATTGTATTATTTTTCTTTGATTGTTTTTTTACTATACATGTTAGCTAAAGAGGAGAGCCAGAGGGTAAAAGGTGAACAGGAAGTCAAGTAATATCCCAGATGAGACACAAATGAGGTCACCATGGAGAAAATGATGGGTCATTCTTGGAGGAGCAGACGTACTAGGAAACTGAAACAAACTGACAAGCCAATTACCTTTCTATTAGCAGCAGTGTTGTTTGGGTCATCCTGTGGTGTTTGTGTTGCTGCCCTGTGATTCACATCTATTGATTGTAAGCGAGTCCACAAAAATATTTTCCTCTCACTGGCTGAAGCCGGTAGATAAACTGTGGGTCTAATGCAAAGACAGGGAACTCATAGACTCTGATGAACTGCTGTCCTGAAAATAATTTTTGAGTGGCTGTTCATTATGTTGGAATATTGGTATGGTTTTGTTCTGGTCACAGCCTGGGAATTGAGGTTCCTGAGATTATTTAAGAAGAACATACAAGAAATCGATATTTCGATGGTACTCAGGGCAAAATGGAACTCACATAGTTTAGGTGATGGTGACCACATTCCCCAACACTGCCTGCAGCCTCTGTCAGGCAGAGGTGATGTTCCCTGTGTCTTGCTATGTCCATTTTGGGTCCTACGCCACACGTTGCTCAAGTGGCAATCAGTTGTACTTCATTACCTTCTGATTTTTTTCCCTTTATACACCTCTTGTGCTGTGGATGTTGGGTGGTCATTCGTGAAGTTACACTGGCTTTCTGCAGATGCTGTTAATACTCTTTGTTTTTGGTTTTATTTTGCTAGGGGTTTTTTTTGCTTTGTTTATTTTTCCTGCACATTCCATGCACGTGACAGATTACTCCGGAAATGTCCATCTCCAGTCCTGCAGTGTTTAATTCCAATACTAATGGAGCTTAATCCAACTGGACATCCTGTAATATATAAACAAAGGTGGGTGAGTTGGAGCTAAACTTTTTGGTTTTGATTGTGATGTGCAAGCGATGTTTCTGTCTGCTCATTTCTTGCATTCTGATAGTGGTTCTAAGATTTTCCCTAATAAAGTGTTTCTGCATATGCAGCCTTTGGCAATGACTCTGAAATGTTAAGAGAGAGAAATAGATAGAGAGACATGTAGAGAGATAGAGAGAGATAGAGAGAGACAGAAAGAGAGAGAGAGAGAAAGAGATGGATAGAGAGAGAATGCCTAGGTGGTGTGGATGCTGAGGGTGTTTTACACTCACTGAAATCCAGTTGGGTGAAAGTGGACTCAATAGTTGTACCATTTTAGGGTTTACACACACTCACTCACACACACACACACACACACACATACACACACACACACTTAGCTTGGTAGTGAAAATGCTCCTTCTTTCTGTTCAGTTTTTTCACGTGTTAAGTTATATTAGCTGTGGTGGTAATGACCTTTAGCCACCACTCTCGAACTGAAGCGACCGTCTGTTCACTCAGATAACTGAAAGTGGTTTTAGTCACTCTTACAGCATCATCCCATTGTCATTCCCACTCTGTCTCTCTTTCCCTCTGGTACAGTGAGATGATCTCTTCAGAGAGAGCTTGACTATGAAATCATCTCTGGGTAATTTGATGCTTCCTGTCTGCAAGTTCTTCCATGGCGGCTGGATTCCAGTTCCAGCTTTCACTCTCCCAAAAACTCTCCCAGAATCCCCTGCAGGGTTCAGCACATCCAGCCGAGACTTCAAGTGTGTGCAAGCACATGACCAATTCCATTTCTCCAAACTTCCAGCACTCGATAAGCAAAAAAAGAAAGATAATAATAGTTTGTTTATTGACTGGATGTCCACTCACAGATGCCCAAAGCTGAGACTAAGAACTAATTATACTTAGACCTTTATTATTGTAACGGTATTCCTGCTACACCTGTTGTTCTCTCACAGGATGTGCTCACTCTTGGAAATGTGTTCATTTCAACAGGATGTGGCCACTCTCAGAGAATGTGCTCACTCTCAGAGAATGTGCTCACTCTCAGAGAATGTACTCACTCTCAGAGAATGTGCTCACCCCAATAGAACGACGTCCTTGCTCTTAAAAGATGCTATACTGGTTTCCAGATGAAGTTGGGACTGCCTAAAGGATCTTTTGGCCTCAAGGAAAACAGTCGCTGTGAACGTTTGGTCTAATCCACCCAACTGTGACATTCTTGAGATAGAGGCGAGGGGTGAGTGTAAAATAAACACGGCTTTATTTAAGTAAGTAACACAAAACTAAAGGCAATTAGTAGCAGGGAAGGTCTCAGGAGGCATCTTGGCTTTGGCTTTCAGGACTATGATTGTGAAATAAACTGGATTCTGGCAACCTTAAATGGGGGAGGGATACACAAGGGACAGATGAGTAGGACAACTAATAAACTAAGTAATAAATGAATAAACCTGTAAATGAAACCTGGGGAAGGGAATGAACGTTGTGATAGGTGCACGTGGAATGAGAAGGCAGGCTGAGTACTGGCCTGGGCATGACCCCAGAGTATTATTCAGAATGTGTGTGTGTGTGTGTGTGTGTGTTTGTGTGTGTGTGTCTGGGGAATTAGCAGTATTGCTAGTGCTCTCTAACCTTAATCACGTAACACAATAGTGTCTGTCTTGACCTTTAACAGCAGCTTCACAACAACCAGAACCGTTTGCCTAGACTTTACTCTGTATGTGAGGTTTGCATGTGGAGATTACTGCTGTGGTCGTTCGGCATCAGGACAAAAGATGTGTCAGTGAGAAGAAAACAGGTCATCAACAAGGCTGACAGACAGGATGAAATGTGCTACCAAAGCACGGTTTATCCACAGCCATATGTAGTTAGTGTGTGTGTGTGTGTGTGTGTGTGTGTGTTTTTAAGGTCATACTCCCATATTTTTTGGTATGTAGTACATGTATGTAAACAACATGTTCTTCCCCAGTCCACTTTATTTTCCCTCTTATGTATAGAAGCATGAGCACAGAGAACATCCCAGACATGGAAATCCTTTTTGAATATCCAGGTTTGAATACTTTGTTGAATACTTTGTTGAATACTTTGTTTGGTGGACTAAAGTGCACCAAAATGTTAGACAGGATTCAACGATTAAATGTGGAAACCAGAATCTACATATTATAGACATTATAGACATTATATTATAGACATTATAGACATTATATTATAGACATTATATTATAGACATTATAGACATTATATTATAGACATTATAGACATTATATTATAGACATTATATGGACTCAACCTGAGAGATTAACAAATAAATAAAAAGTGCCATGTTGTAAGAGTCACTATTAGGGGAGAAATGTTATGTTTTGGATTTTTAATCATATATTAAACTTGTGCAAGTGCCAACCAAGTCAAAATTTAAATATAGGACACAATGTTTGTTTTGGCTCTGTTCCCTAACAAACTGAATTTTAGATGACACATCCAGTGTGAGGACATTGACAAGCACCGCTTCAAGACAGCCAGTCACTGTCCATGGTGCTGAGGTGCGACGTTCCTCGCATCTCACACGGTACTTTCCCGTACAGCCGTGTCTTTGCACCGTAGGTGTGTGAACAACACATCTGGGGGGGGGGAGCCTTGAGTTTATTCTATATATGAAGTTTGCATCTGGAAATTATAAAGGGAAAACTGGTCATCGCAAAGCTGAAAATCAGGATAAATCAGAGATACCGCCAAACCACTGATAGCAAACAATAATGTAATATAAAATGAACTGATACAGTTGTAAACGACAATTGTGTATGATCAGCACTTCAGCTCTTTTAGTAAACAAACTTGAGTGACCAAAAAATATATGAAGTGATAGGATCACAACATCCCACGATTCTCGACACCCGTGTACCCTCACATCTACACATTCCCCTAGGATGAGAGGTTTTTAATAAAACTAAAGAAATAGGTTTTCAGCCTAACCTTGAATATTGAGACTGTTTCTGAGTCCCAGTTGACAGGAAGGTTATTCCATAACTTGCTAGGGTTACAGGACAAGGCTCTGACCCCTGATATATATTTCATTATTGTAGATACTTTTCAAAGGCTTGGACTTTTTGATCGAAGCAGGCATGGCAGATTCTAATAGAGTGGGGTCCATTAAAGTACTGTGTGGCAAGACCTTTCAGTGTTTTGAAGGTTATTAGAAGTATTTTTTATAATAAATGTGGCATTTTACTGGGAGCTGATGCAGTAGCAGAATCACAGTGATATGAAGGACTAGTACTGTAATCAAAGTACAGGAGTAATATGATCCAACTTACTAGTTCTAGGATGAACTTTGGAAGTTGCAATTTAAGATAAATGGATCTAGTTTATGCTTTTAATGGTACAACCAGATAGTAAGGCATAGTACAGTAGTCCAGTCTGGAAGAGATTGAGTAGCTTTCCTGCGTAATGTAATTATAGCATATTTCTAATATTTGCAAAAGTCATGAGGTGGGAAAAGTCTTAGAAAGAGATCATCAGATTAATAACACCAGATTATTTAACCTTTAAACATAGCGTGAAATAATCAGGTTAATTATGTAATCAGAAAATCTTATTCATGGTTGTCTGTGACAACTGCACTTCTGACTTCCTCAGCATCCAGTGTCTGATGTCCTTTACACACTCCTCAGTCAAATTAAGATGATATTTGGCCTCTGATTTGAGTACAATGTAGCTGTGGAAACTAACACAGTGTTTACAAATCATTATGCTAAAAAGTTAGTTAAGTAAGAGATTATTCCCTTAATCCCAAAATATATTCTATATTCAAATTCTATACTGATATATATATATCAATCTTGTCAGAAAAAAAACAAATGTAGAGATTTTTGCAAATTTATAAAAAAAAAACAAAACTGAAATATCACATCCCTGGTTCAAGTTCCTGTTCAGTTGTTTGCTCTGGTTTGGTTGGGTTTTTCTCCCTTTTTATGTTTTGCTCTCTCAACAGCATTTGGGTTCAGCTAGGAGGTTCATTCTCCTAGTGTGTCAACTTAGAGGTGCCATCTGCTGGGGTTTGCAACCTCTGTCTGCCCCCGTGGCCCAGCTGCCCCTTACACTGTTCTGAGTTCACAGAGAGAACTTAATCTATCCTAACACTGTAGCACTACAATGTCATTACTCTAAAACAGCATAATGCATAGGTGTCTGTATGTCAGAACCAACCTGCTTAAGGAAAAAGATTTTAAAAAGGATAATATACTTCGTCTGTAATTCTTAATCTTTATCTAGTTCATCCATCAAGGCACCAATTGTGAGCAGGTCAGAGAGAAAAATCAGGCCTAAACCTGGAGAATTCAACACTTTTAAAAGCATATTTCAATGTCATTTTCATTATCACACTTCAAATGAGCACAAGATGGAATTTTGCTGTCATGTGTACTTTTTTAAACTATTTTTAAAATTATTTTAATTTTTATGCTGGTAATATTTTTATATGTAATATTTCACCCAATGTTATAAAAAAAAATAAAAAATTCAGGAACTTCTTCAGTCTGGTGCGACGCTAGCGGCTCAGCATCAGAATAAAGCTATAAGTGGGGAAGAAATGAGGGGGGTCATTCCTGCAGTTGAATCCTACATCTACTGACAAGAGGCTAAGTGAATTTCCACCACTAAATGCAAATTACTTTATACAAGTCTTATTTTTTATTGTAGTCATGATTTTTTATAGTTTAACAATTCTGTTTATTGATATTCTCTTTTTTTCATCCAGCTTATATGACTCTTGTAAGACATATTTTTTTAAAATGTTGTGTTTGCAATAGGCTGATTATTAGTCAAATCCAGTGAACTCAGGTTTTTTTTTTTGCTTCTATTTTTTATTTATTTATCTAATTTGAGAGAGAGAGAGAGAGAGAGAGAGAGAGAGAGAGAGAGAGAGAGATAGAGAGAGAGAGAGAGAGAGAGAGAGAGAG